>CABHPH010153449.1:30644-71222 GCA_902168325.1 Peromyscus nudipes
AGGAGGGAGGGAGGGAGGGAGGGAGGGAGGGAGGGAGGGAGGGAGGAGCCGGCCCTCACGCACGCCTGTCTTCTCCGCATTGGGAGGTAGATGCCAGAGGATCAGAAGTTTAAGATGATTCTCAGTTGCATAGCAAATTTAAAACATGAAATCCCCTTCTCATTAAAAAAATAAAATCAAATAAGGTGCACACCTTTAATACCAGCACTTGAGAGAGGCAGAGGCAGGTCTGGTCTACACACTGAGTTCCAGGCCAACCAGTGCTACATAGTGAGACCTGTCTCAAAAGCAAAATAGAGGGCTAGAGAGATGGCTCAGAGGTTAAGAGCACTGGCTGCTCTTCCAGAGGTCCTGAGTTCAATTCCCAGCACCCACATGGTGGCTCACAACCATCTGTAATGAGATCTAGTGCCCTCTGTATTCATAATAAATAAATCTTTTTAAAAAATAATAAATAAAATAAAATAGAACAAAATAAAATAAAAAAGAGTCAGCAAGATAGTTCAGCAGGTAAGGAGTGTGACAACCTGGGTTTGACCTTTGGCACCCACACAGTAGAAGAGAACTCCAGCAGTTTGTCCTCTAATGCACATGCACACAAATAGATAAAAATCCAATTTAAAAAATAAGAGTCATCTTTGTTTAAAAAAATAAATGTAGCTGAGTGTGGTGACACACACCTTTAATCCCAGCACTTGGGAGGTAGAGGCAGGAGGATCTCTGAGTTTGAGGCCAGCCTGGGCTATATAGCAAGTTCGAGGACACCCAGGGCTACTACTTATTGAGATGCTGTCTCATTAAGGAGAGAGAGAACAGCTCAATCCGCACACCTGCTTCTGTACTCACGCTACTGAGTGTGTGACTTAGGCTAAGGAACATAAAAGAAAATGTGACCTCACAAGTGAGCACTGGAAAGGGGGATTTCTAAAGGCCTCTTCAGGTAAGCAGGTGTATTCTTCTTTGCTACTATGCCCTGCTGGTCTAGAACTTGATCTCTAGACCAGGTCTAGAACTTGATCTCTAGACCAGGCTGGCCTCAAACTCAATGCAACTGTCCTCTGCCTCCCAAGCACTGGGGTTAGCAGCGTTATCATCAGCAGCTGAGAAGTGGTGGTTTCTTAGAGCTGCAATGTGAATCTGAAAACACACTGATGAATGGTTTATACTGTTACAGTAAAGTGCACCTGCTTACCCTACACTTTGAGTGGAACCCTTATTTGTATTTGTAACACCACAAAGTATATTAGAAAGATACTAACCAAATATTAATACCTCATTATATCATATTTTAAAAAATCACATTCATTACATCATCAATCTCATTAGAAAAGCCTTAAAATACTAGACAGCTGGCCAGGCGTAGTGGTGTATACCTTTAATCTCACCACTTGGGAGGCAAAAGTGGGTGGATCTCTGTGACTTTGAGGCTAGCCAGGACTATTTAATGAAACTCTGTCTTAAAAAAAAAAAGAAAAGAAGCCGGGCGGTGGTGGCGCACGCCTTTAATCCCAGCACTCGGGAGGCAGAGACAGGCGGATCTCTGTGAGTTCGAGGCTAGCCTGGACTACCAAATGAGTTCCAGGAAAGGTGCAAAGCTACACAGAGAAACCCTGTCTCGAAAAACCAAAAAAAAGAAAAAAAAAAGAAAGAAAAGCTTCATATCAAAATTTTTTTCCAAAATTCTCATTTTCACTTAAAAATTTGACTCTTATCATTGGCAACAAATATTGTCAATTGTCCACCTTAAAAGAACTGGTTCACCGTATTGCTTTTAGAAAAAAAGTCTGCCAACTCAACCTAATAGTCATAGAGAAAATGGTGTTTCGTGGACAGAGCTAATATTTCATCTGTCACAGATTGCTTTTCCTCACAATAACCAACACACTGGGTTTGTAGCAGAAATGCTTTATGTATACTTCCCATTTTATTACAGAGAATATTAAAAAGACATATAAGTGATTATTAAAATTTAATAAATGTAATGTTTTTTTACTGACTTATCAAGGACATTCATAAGTGAAACTGGCTTTTGATTTTTATTATTTTATTTTTAATTTACTTTTATTTTATGTGTATGAGTGTTTTGCCTGCGTGTACACATGTGCACACATATGTGCCAGGTGCCCACACAGGCCAACAGTCAGCATCGGATCCCCTGGAACTGGAGTTACAGGTGGTTGTGAACCACCATGAGGGTGCTGGGAATCAAGCCAGGCCCTCTGCAAGAGCGGTGTGTGCTCTCTCCAGTCCAAAACCAGTAGGGGTTTTTGTTGTTCTTGCTTTTTTTGTTTTTGAGACAGGGTTTCTCTGTATAACAGCCGTGACTGTCCGGGAACTCGCTCTGTAGCCCAGGCAGGCCTCGAACTCACAGAGATCCATCTGCCTCTGCCTCCCAAGTGCTGAGATTAAAGGTATGTTCCACCACCACCCAACTAAACTGTAATTTTTAAAAAGTCAGTTTCAGGGCCCAGAGAGATAGCTCAGCAGTTAAGAGCACTTGTTATTCCTCCAGAGGACTGGGGTTTGAATCCCATCACCCACACGATGGCTAACAATGGCTGTAACTCCAATACCAGGTGATCCGACACGCTCTTTTGTACTCCTTGGGCACCAGGAACACACATGTTGCACAGACATACATAGACAAATTAGATACATATAAAATAATAAAATTTTAAAAAATTGTAAAACACAGTTTCAGGCTAAAAATAAATCAATCCAAGTAATAGGATCACTGGTGTTCAGCACGAAAGACATTGTGGGTTTTTTCTTTAATTAAATTTAATTAATTAATTTGTTTGTTTGTTTGTTTTTTGAGACAAGGTTTTTCTGTGTAGCTTTGGAGCCTCTCCTGGAACTCGCTTTGTAGACCAGGCTGGCTTTAAACTCAGAGATCTGCCTCCCTCTGCCTCCCGAGTGCTGGATTTTATTATTTTAACGTGTATTAGTATTTATGTGCAGTATGTGCATGGCTGGTGCTCTCAGAGGTCAGATGAGGGTGTTAAGTCCTCTAGACCTGGAGTCACAGTTGTGAGCGGCCATGTGGGTGCTGGGAATAGGACCCAGGTTCTCTGGAAGAGCAGCCAGTGCTGCTCTTCAGCACTGACCCAAGCCTTTAGCCCTTGCGCTCATTTTATTTATTTATTAATTCATTCCCTCATTTTGTGTGGGCGTGGGTGGGTGAGTGGGTCTGTCTGTGTGGGGGCGTGCGTGTGCCATGAAGCTCATGGCAGGCCAGAGAGCAGCTGGCAAGAGTTGGTCTTCTCCTTCTACTGTGTGGGTCCCAGGGACCAAACTCAGGTTCTCAGGGTTAGCAGCAAGTGCCTTTACCTGCTGAGCCGTAGCACCAACCCAAAACTGCCTTTTTCCCCCTCAGAGACAGGGTTTCGCTGTGTAGCCCTGGCTATCCTAGAACTCGCTCTGTAGACCAGGCTGGCCTCGGACTCAGAGATCCACCTGCCTCTGCCTCCCTGAGTGCTGGGATTAAAGCGTGCACCACCATGCCCAGTTCATAAAACTGTCTTTTTTTAAAAACAGAATGCATGGAAGTGAGGGTGGGGCTCACATAGTTTAGTCATGACAGTAATGTGCCAGCAGTCTATACAAGACTGATTTTGCAGTTCTGGTGCAAATATTAACCAGTTAAAAGAGGCATTTTAGCTGGGCATTGGTGGCACATGCCTTTAATCCCAGCACTCAGGAGACAGGCAGAAATCTGTGAGTTCAAGGCCAGCCTGGTCTACAAAGTGAGTTCCAGGACAGCTGGACAGTTACACAGAGAAACCCTGTCTTGTTTTTTAAAGAGGCATTTTAGTGTTGTGGTGAGAACAAATTTCATCTCGTAGGTCCCCAGACATTCACAGACCTTCCATGGAAACTGCTATACTATGATAGGTGGAGTACTCAGAGTCCCCACACTGAACAGAAGGGCTAAAACCTCCCCTGGACTACTGCCCCATTCTTGAAACTAGTGATTAACCGGACTGCATGGTGACATGGCCAGCAATGTTCCAGGTGGGAGCTCTGCAGCAGGGAAGGATGATAAGCAGAGCGGAAGGAGCCGGAGGGATGGTTGGGTATGCTCACCAGATTGGTCAGCTGATCAAGCACCTCATTGATTTGTTGGCTGTATACAAGGCCAATGTGGGACTTTCCCATCAGACGCCGCACTTTCTTCCTGATGTCATTCTTGTTCACCTGGAAAGCCAAGACACGAGTCTTAACAAAGGATCTGCTCTCTTCCCAACTGAGGCAGAGACAAGACAATGTCTAAGTTTCCACGTATCTATCTGAGAGAAATGGAATTCTGAAAAACTGTATCACTGACTATGGCAGAACATTTGCAGCTGTGTATTCTGTTCAACGGAATTCAAGCATAGAGGAAACTTGCAATACAAGAAATGCTGATTAGTTTCTTGTCCATTTGACACAAGCTAGAGTTATGTAGGAAGAGGGACTCTCAACGGAGAAAATGCCTCTGTAAGACTGGCCTGCAGGTAAGCCTGTGGGGCATTTTTTGATTAATGATTGATGTGAGGGAGCCCAGCACACTGTTGGCAGTGCTCTCCCTGGGCAAGTGGTTCTAGGATGTATAAGAAAGCAGGTTGAGCCGGACGGTAGTAGTGCTTGCCTTTAATCCCAGCACCTGGAAGGCAGAGGCAGGTGGATCTCTGTGAGTTCCAGGCCAGCCTGGTCTAGAGAGTGAGTTCTAGGACAGCTGGACAGTTACACAGAGAAACCCTGTCTCAAAAACCAAACCTAACAACCAACCAAAGAAAAGGCTGCAGGCTGAGCAAGCCAATAAGCAGCACTCCTCCAGAGTGTTTGTGTCAGCTCCTGCCTCCAGGTTCCTGCCTCAGCTTCCACTGATGATGAATTGTGACCAGTTAGCCAATAAGCCCTCTCATTCCCATGCTGCTTTTGGCCATAGTGCTTATAACAGTAACAGGAACCTAACTAAGACACAAGATCAATCAAGTCAAAGAGCTTACAGAACCATCTCCGTATTTGGGCAACTGATCCCTTCACTGTTAGAGGCTAGGGAGAACAGGAGAAACTCGGGGAGGCTCGTTCTCACAACCGTTCTTTGCCACCACCCATCCGAACCCACTCTCTTTCAGAGAACTCTTCTGCTTGGTAACATACTTTCCCACAGCTAAGACAAAAAGCACAGACAACTCTAACTAGGACTTACCATTTCTTTGTTAGTAGTGGGTATTTTTTTATTTTTGACAAGATTTTATATAGTTTTATTTGGTCTTGAACTTATAGCCAAGGCTGGCCTTGAATTCCTGATCCTCCTGCCTCTACCTCCCAAGTGCCTTGCTTACTGGCATGACTACCATGCCTAGTTAGGCAGCTTTTTCCAGCCATAAAAAATTATGCTTGACAAAGGGCTGGCGCTGGAAATAAATTCTGAGCCCCTGGAGGGTTTAGAATATACTACTGGAAAAAAATGAATTAAATCAGTTGTACTCTGTGTGGAGCTCTATTGCATCCTAAAACAACTGAACAAAGGGAACACATATAAAACGAAAAGTAGACAAGTAACAAGTGATAATCAATTACCTTTATAACATTCATTAACAAAAGCCTGGTAGCTCCAGTTAGATGGATAGTGTGTAAGCTGGACAGAGGCCTTGGACTTTCAGTTAGGAAGAGAGCCACGGTCAGATACTTTGACAGCTTCTCAATTATCCCAGAATTTAGGCAACAGAGCTTATATCCAGTGAGAGCTGGACATAAGCAAATTCAACATTACCTTCATTAGTAGCATATAGGATATGAGGTTGTGTAAAAGTGTGGCCAGTAAACGATCTTCATCATCCTCTAGGCGCTTCCGGTCATGTTCTCCTAGGGACAGGTACCTAGGCAGAAGACCAGGCACAAGCTAGTGCTCAGGTGGAAGACCACAAAAGACAGTGGAAAGAACTGAACAGGGATATTCTCATGTCTTTCCTAAGTCCCATACCTGTCGATCATTTCCTGAGGACCCTGGTCCATACCCATCCCTTCTCTTTCCAACATCACAGCATCTAAGAATGCATCTTCCCAGAATTGCATTTGGTCCCATAAAGTAGAACGTTCTTTGCCTGTGTAGAATAATGTTATTTCTTGGGTGGGGGCATGGCTTATTTAACATTTCAAGAATATAGCTGATAAATGAAAAGGTAGTAAGCCCCAGAAAAAACAAGGTCATTCCAAATTCTAGGGCAATGGAAACCAAACTTTTCTCCCAGATCTAATACATTTTGCCACCAACCCCAGAGGCCTCCAAGCGAAGCCCAGCCCTTCCCAGGCAGGAAGAAAGAACACATCACACTAAGAAAAGCAGTTACTTATAGAAAAGGTCTCCATAGCAGCATCCTCTAACTGGTCCCACATCGATCCTTTGTCCCTTCCTGCCAACGTGTGAGCAGGAAGGGATACGGTAGCAAGAGGAAAGAAGGAGACAGAGAGACATAGCCTGTTGGTTAACACCAAAACCCAATGTCATCTAGTTTTCAGCCCCTGCTTATCATAACCACAGATTCCTTGGTTTATATTTTAAAATGCTCTCTGGACTAGTGAGATGGCTCTGTCGGTAAGGTGCTCGCTGTCAAGCCTGATGACCTGGGTTCAATTCCTGGAGCCCACATGGGAGGAAGAAATAAAGAACCAACTTCCACAAGTCCTCTGACCTCCACATGTGTGCACAGCACATGCCACCCCCCATTAAGTAAATAAATATTAAAAAGGAGTTTAAAATGCTATCTGATGTCAGAATTGATATTAGCAGAAAGTCAAGCAGCAGCTGTTGGGTGCTACCTTCTCCCATGGCTGAGCCCAGCTTTCTTCTAATGCAAGGGGTCTTGCCAGTCTATTTCTTACCTAATAGTCCCTCATAGAGATAGACGCGCTGGCTTACGTCTTCGGAAGAACGAACTGGACTGCTAGCCAGCTTCTCCTTTGGCTTCAAGCTATGGGCTTTACCCTAGAAAGACAAGGTAGATGTCAGATGCCAGACAGATAGAGACAAAGTAAACCAGGCACCTTACTGAAAGGCTCATACACTAAGTAAACATCCATTAACAACACAATTATCCCTGCCTCTGCTACCATGTTTGGCTAAAAGTCATTCTGATAATCCTGTTTTCTGTTACTGCTTCCTAAAGCAAGAAATGAAGGACTCGTCCTGACTCCCCTTTATTCTTTAGTCTCTGTGATGCTTTCTCTTAGAGCTGGGCATGCCTCTAATCCAGCTTGTGGGAGGCTGGGAAAGGAGGATCAGTAGTTCAAGGCCAACCTTAGCTTTATAGCAAGTTTGAGGCCAGCATGGGCCACATGAGATAGTGTCTCGCACTCTCACCCCACAAAACAAGGTAAAGCCTTTGTAGTAGCATAACACAGTAGAAAGAACACAGAGTTTGAAGTCAGACTGGCCAAGGTTCAAGTCCCTACTTTTTATAAATTTTTTTTAATTGCTGAGAATCATTTTCCTTGTCTATAATAGGAAGATTATAATATCTACCTCACAGGACTGGAGAAATGGTTAAATTAATTAGTTTGTTTATTTAATGTGTGCACATGCATATTCACACGTATGTTTAAGTGTCTGAGTGTGTAAGGACCCAAGTGGATATCAGGAGTTTCTTTCCATTACTTTCTACATTATACACACACAAATCATACAAGGAAAGCCTTTAGTGAGTCAAGAAATTTAAGTAACCTTTCTCACCTCAAGTGTGCAAACACCCCTTGTTCACCAGCACAGGACAATTAAGGCTGTGTGGTAGGAAGGGCCAGAAAAGGAGGCAGACAGTGATCAGCACCCCACAGGAATGATTCAACATCCAGAGTCAACGCACAATGAAGGGATTGTTTAAAAACTTTTTCTTTCTTTCTTTCTTTCTTTCTTTCTTTCTTTCTTTCTTTCTTTCTTTTTTTTTTTTTTTTTTTGATTTTTTGAGCCAGGGTTTTCTCTGTGTAGCCCTGGCTGTCCTGGAACTTACTTTGTAGACCAGGCTGGCCTCCCAACTCACAGAGATCCACCTGCCTCTGCCTCCCAAGTGCTGGGATTAAAGGCGTGTGCCACCACCGCCCGGCTATGATTTATTTATTTTTATTTCATATGCATTGGTGCTTTGCCTGCATGTATGTATGTATGAGGACATCAGATCCCCTGGAATGGGAGTTACAGACAGGTGTGAGCTGCCATAGGGTGCTGAGAATTGAATCCAGGTCCCCTGGAAGAGCAGTCGGTGCTCTTAACCACTGAGCCATCTCTCCAGCCCTAGAAATGCTCTAAAAGGCTTTTTAAAGTAACTTACTCACTTTGCACAAGTGTGGCTGGGGAGGGGATTTACAAATGTGCCGTGGCATGCCTGTGGAGGCCAGAGAACATCTTTCAGGAGTTGTTTTTCTCCTTCCACCGTGAGGTTCCAAAGATGGAACTCAGGTTGTCAAAGCTTGAAGGGTAAGAGCCTTTACCACATCTCAGGGCCCCACCCCTTTTTTGACAAGGTCTTACCATGTAGGCTGGCCTCAAACTTAAGATCCTTCTCCTTCAGCCCCTTGAGAAGAAGGATTACAGGCACGAGCCGCCATGCCCAGCTGGAAGGATTTTCTAAACACTTTACTAAAACAGTCTGTGTAGACTCAGAGTCAAGCCCTGTAACTTGAGTGTCCTTGCTAACTCTTTAACTCTTGAGCCTATCCCGGCCTCCATTGGCTCTACTAGGCACAGACATATTAAAGACCTAGAGACACAAATAAGCACCGGTGGTTAAAAAAAAAGACTCCATTTGGATCATATCTTCTAGTTTCCTCTGTAGACCAAAGTACTGAAGGCTGCTGTGAGGGCATCCACTGTCATCTTCATAAAGTGGCAGAGTAGTTAACGCTATTGAAAGAGGCAGGTGTTTGCTGCAAAGAAGGGGCGAGGTAAGAACTGAGTGATCCTCCTGCCTCCGCTTCCTTCAGCAAAACCTACCGGCGTGCGCCACCACCGACCGGTGCACGCCTTTAATCCCAGCACTGGGAGGCAGAGCCAGGCGGATCTCTGTGAGTTCAAGGCCAGCCTGGGCTACAGAATGAGATCCAGGAAAGGCGCAAAGCTACACAGAGAAACCCTGTCTCGAAAAACAAAAACAAAACAAAACAACTGAGTGATTTATTTCATTTGGGTATGGGGGCCACACTTGTAATCCCAGCACTTGTGAGACTGAAACAGAAGGATCATAGGCTTGAGGCCACCCTGGGTTATACAGTAAGCCTGTCTCAAAAAGGAAGGGGAGGAGGAGGAAGGGGAGGGGAGGGGAGGGGAGGAGAGGGAGGGAGGGGGAGGGCAGGGGAGGGGAGGGGAAGGGAGGGGGAGGGCAGGGGAGGGGGGGAGAGAGGGAGGGAGGGAGAGAGGGAAGGAGGGGGAGGGGGGAGGGGGGAGGGAGGGAGGGAAGGAGGGAAGGAGGGAGGGGAGTCATCCCAGCTGCAGCAGACCTACTGGATGACTATGGCAAGTTCTCCCCTTCCTTCCGCAGCACCATGCACATGCTCAGAAGTGGTCTGCCACTGATTCGCATCTCCAGCCCTATTTTTCTTCTCTTAACTTTTCACTCTGTACTAAACCACCTTCCTCTCCCACTCAAGAGTCTTTTGTTAGTAAATAAAGCTCACAAAGATGGTGCTTGTGGCAGCATTGGTCTCAATCTCACTATCCGACAGAGTGGCCCGGGAACTGGTCAAGTGAGCACTGCCTTCTCCTCCTGGCCCGTCCCCTGCAGTACTGCTCAGGTCGCTGTCTGCTCCAAGGGTCTCTCCGGAACTGTTACTCACCTAGAAAGACAAGACGTAGTAAGGGACAGTCCCCAGAGAAGGGCTCCCGATGCCAGTTAGAACCCTACACACCACTAGAGAGTCATTTCTCAGTGTGTCAGACAGCCTCCTAGAACTCCCTTTAGAAGGTGAGTGACATTCTGTGCACACTCGTGAGAGTCAAGCTGACCTAAGAACAGCGTCCAAAGGGAAGGGACCCTTCCCAGGAGACACCCACAGCCACCCACAAAGAAGCCAATGTGGTATCCCCCTACCACGGTGCTAACTTCAGAATCCTGACTTGAGCTTCGGATCATAACAGCTGGACTCACACCGATGACAGAGTCTTGATCAGTCCTCTGAAATAAGACAAGGGGACGCCTGTATTGTTTCTAGAGAGGTCCTGAGCAACTGATTCTTTTCTTAGCTGGAATGTATGTAACTTACACAATAAAACAACACACTAAATAAATACATGCTCACTGTGGAAAACAAAAGAAAGAATAATGAAATAAGAATAAGTCATAAATCTACTACCCAAATTAATCTCTACTTTTAGTATATTTCCTGTTAAGTCTTTAGTTTTTTCTAGACATATTTTTTAAAAACTAAATTGAAGTTGGGCAGAATAGCACATTAATGCTAGCACTTGGGAGATAGAGGCAAGCAGATCTGTGAGTTCAAGGACAGCCTGGTCTACATACTAAGTTCTAGGCCAGCCAGGGCTACACAGTAAGACACCCCCCCTCATATATGTATCTCATATATATATATTTTTTTAATCATGCTGTGTTGCTAAATTTTTGAAAACACAAAATAGCAGTATTGCATTCCATGACTCTATTATAGTTATTTAATTATTTCCTATTATTGGTTATATTTAGATTGTTTTCTTCTTTTGTTGACTGTAAGGAGTATTTTAAGGGTGTGTGGTATAAGTTAGTGGTAGTCTTTACCTAGAATGTATACCCTGAACTTAATTCCCACTGCCAGTGTGTGTGTGTGTGTGTGTGTGTGTGTGTGTGTAAAACTTTGAGATAGTAATTAGTCCTGACAGTTTCAGGAGGGCTGTCACAAACCTGGGAAGCAGATGTCAGGCTCACACCACTGTCTGCGCTGATCTGGGACTTTTTCTCCTCTGTCTCCCCAAGGTCAAAGGCAGGCTTGATTACCTCCGGCCCTGAGTAGGGGAAGATTTCTGTCATGCGACATGTAGAAGCTTGGGGCAGGCTGGTGAAGAGAGTGGGACAGCAGCAGAGCCTGCTCCAGACCTGTTCCTCACATCCCATTCACTTCCCAGGGACTGCCCCTGCCCACCACTGGGACCCACTAGAAGTCCCCAGAAGCCTTAAGAACCAAGTCGTACATTAGACTTGGCCAAGGGTCTCTGCAGCCATCTTCTCAACCTGAGAAAATCCAGAGCAAACCATCCTAAAACAAAACGTCCCACAAACCAACCCCATT
Organism: Peromyscus nudipes; assembly: GCA_902168325.1. Classification (NCBI taxonomy): domain Eukaryota; kingdom Metazoa; phylum Chordata; class Mammalia; order Rodentia; family Cricetidae; genus Peromyscus; species Peromyscus nudipes. Next base: position 41,898 of record CABHPH010153449.1, read on the forward strand.
CCAGGACACCCAAAGTCAGAGTTCCACCTGTGCCTGAGACTATTAAAGTGTTCCCAGGATGCTCAGTGATTCCTGACAAAGGTGTCCAAAGAGGCCAGAAAAGGTTAGGGCAAAAGAAAGAAAGAAACACTGTTTCCCTGGGCACTGCCTACCCCCACCCTACACCATCTAAACTTGAGACAAAACAAAACAAAACAACAACAACAAAAAGCCCCCATTTTACCTATTTTAACTCACCCACCCCAATGGTATGGCAGAAGGACAGAACGACAGAAAGCAAGAACGTGTGCCTAGGCAAGCCACTAGAGAGCCGGGAAGCTACAGACTCAACACAGAGGGACAGCAACCATCTCTGCCAACTGCACCCACAGGCCTAGAGGTGAGGGAGGTATCAGCCAAGGAGGGGCTGCATCGGTGGAAGTCCATCCCACCAGTGTACAGCAATAGAAAACCACAGTGTAGGTATTTTACACGTAGACGCCTGATGGCTAACTAAGGGAGGGACAAGGAGCAGCTCACAAGCCATACACCTAGGATTCACACACCACCTGCCCCAAGAATCCTCTGTCCTGTCTTTACAACTCTTTCTCCAAATACCACCCAAGAACAAATGTGGGGTGGGGCTGACAGAGGGAGCCCGCCCCAATTGGGCCTGGGAAGTTGGCAGGTATGGGAGACTGGGGGACAGGAAAGGGCATTTGTTCCTTACTCTGTTTTTCCAAAGCCTTTTGCTTTTTCACTTCCTGGTGCTTGTTCCACAATTCTACCCCAGACGCAATGCAAGCAGGAGAGAGAGACAGAGAGTCAGAGACTTGTCAGAGGCCCAGAGCCCCCACCCGAGTTCATTCCACTTCAGACACTGCATTACTGGTTAAGAGATATAAAGATAGCTTTATTTGAGTAGGGTTGAGGAATCAAGAGATCCATTTTTTGCCCCCCTCCACCACCCCAAATCATGAACTAAAGACTCTAAATTTCTAACCCTATTTCCAATGTAAACACTCTGCAGAATCTTTGAGCTGGAAGGGCTCTTATATGAGAAACTGGACCCTAAGCAGGCTGGAGACAGATCAGCGGACTCCCAACACACCATGATCTCGCTGCCAAATGGGCTGAGCAATAGCCATGCTTACAAATTATAGATAAGAGACAATCATGTCAAGCCGTCGAAGAATTTCAGAAACATGAGCAGAAATTTGCTTGACACACTGGACTGGACAAGGACTAGATCAAGCATTCGATCAGCATTCCTCCTGTTGCTACCAACAACAACAAAAAAACAAACCAAAAACCCCCAAAACAATTCACCCTCAGAACCATTGCCTGCTCAACCAAGAGACCCATTCTTAGTCACTACCTAAGAGAAATGCTTCCAGTAGAAGGAACAGAGAACAGAAAATGGCCAAGACTGCTTCTCAGTCAAACAAAGCACAGGGAATACCAATCATAGCTTTTTTTTTTTTTTCCTGGAAGGAACTTCAGAGTTTATTAGGTATAATCTCTTCATTTCCCAGATGAGGTGAAAGAGATCCTGATAGGGAAGTCAACTGTCCAAGTAGATTCAAGACTTACAGGACAATAGGTCAGTACTTTTTTCTGGAACATCATACCAGGCAGGAGAAAGCCAAGCTTTACTACTGCTTCTGGGAGAATATTCGTCAACCAGAGAATCAGAGATGTCCTAAGAAGAGAGCTGGTTCATTCCTATGAGAACTCATGACAATGGCTAGGGGCCACGGCAAAGAAGTATCAATTCAGTGTAGCATAGAGACCGGAACGGAGAATCAAAGAGAAAGTAGCCTAGATTACTTAAGGTCAAGCAGGAGTCAGCCAAAGAGGTGACCCCAGACAGCAAATGGAAAACACCAGACATAAGCAAGTTCTGAATCGAGTCTGAGGTGGGAAGACAGAAAGAAGAGTCAGTTCAGAAATCTATGGCCTTGGAGTCTAGGACCCCAACATGCCAGAAGGAACACATTCCAGAGCAGTATAATGCTTGGATGGGGGAAACTGGATGCAGAACCCAGATGGTCATAATTTTACATCCCAAAGATGTGTCTATAAATTTCCTAATAGTTTCCAGCAGCATGTTTTCTTTATGTGAAGAAACTCGATGTAAATAAAAAAGGGGCGGAGAATACGGCTCAGACCCCCTGCACTGCGTCCCACGGGTCTCTAGGCGAACTCGCATTAGTACTCGAAGATGCTGGTGAGGCGGCTGGAGAGCAAGCAGGAAGACAGACATGTACAAGAAAATGCTACCGGAAGTGGACAAAACCCCGCTCCCTCTCTAAAAAGCAAGCATGGGGAAGAGAAAGTCAGGGTTCTGGATGAATTGAGAGAAAAGAAAGATGTTTAAGAAGCCAAGACCACTTGGACACATCCAACGCAAGGATACATACCAACAGATGCTACAAAATTCTCTTCCTTTAAACTTCTGGTATCCAGTTCTTTAGGGCCCTTTCCTGTAGCACTTGGTGCCCGAGGACCCAGCTGAGGGACCCTTAGCTGTGCCATAGCCTTGGGGTCCCCCCGCCCAGCCAGACCAGGATCCTTGCCAGCAGGGGTATTTACGTTCTCTGTTGGACTTCTCTTCCGTTTGTCTGGGTCTGAGGAAAGGAACACATACAGGAAGGAGGCATCAAAGAGGAGTCAGACAGTCAGGAAAACGAGAGGGGAGAAGCCAGAATACAGGGGGATGTGGAGCAGTTAGCACACGGGAAGAACGCGAAGGCCTTATTCTTCATGGTAGGAAAAGATTTCCTACGTACAAACACGCCAGAAACAACCCCAAGGAGGAACAGTGAGAGCGTGGCACTGGGAAGCGACGTGGAGCCAGCAAGCAGGATCCCTACCTTTGCTATAGTAGTGGGTCTGAGCAATCTCCAAAAGCCCGAAGATGCTGGCCATGCCGCCCAGACCTGCGTGGGCGTAGGACTGCTCGAGACTGAGGACCGTGCACTTGAGGAGGTCTAGCATTCCCTTGTACACCTTCCGACTGATCTCCTGCAACGACAGCCAGGAACCAGAGCTAGCAACCTTTCTTTAGCATCCACACCCTTCTGCCCAGCTGATTCCGACTCCCTAGCCCACATACTTACCACATCCTGGATGACATCCTGCCGGGCATCGTCCTCTGACTGCACTGCACGGTTCAGCTTGCTCAGCACAAAGACTCGAAGCTGCTCGCTCTCTAGCAGCCGGCGTACCTTTTTCATATTGAGCCAGCCTACGCCCTGGCCATCCAGCACACTGTGTACCACTTCCTTCAGGAACTGCTGGTTCTCGCTACAGGGCCCACAAACCACTTCTGTGGTCATCTGATCCTTGGCAGAGCATCCCCTCTTTCACCAGACAAGATGTTTACCCCAGGGCAAAGCATAAAGCTAAGTCTCCAAAATGGCCACCTCACCCCTATCTCCCCAAGGATCTTGTTTGCCAACTCCCTACAATCCTACAATCTCACATTTCTCCACACCTTAAACCACTAATGTTGCCTGCGAACTGGTTAAAAATGGGAAGTGCTGGCCGGGCAGGGGTAGCATATGCCTTTAATCCTAGCACTTGGGAGGCAGAAGCAGGCAGATCTCTGTGAGTTGGAGGGCAGTCTGGTCTACAGAGTTACAGAGTTAGTTCCAGAACAGCCAGGGCTATGCAGAGAAACCCTGTCTCGAAAAACCAAAAGAAAAAAAAGGGGGGGGGAGTGCTAACCAAAAACTGATTGAATCTACTGTTTTGAGAGCTGCTCTCCCAATCTTGAGCAACCTTAAAAAAAAAGAAATATTACCTCTACCTGAGAACTTTAAAACTGTTCTGCTACTTGAGTGTGGTGGTGCATGCCTATAACCTGAGCACTTGGGGACTGGAAATAGAGATCAGTTCAGGGTCATCCTCAGCTACATACTGAGTTTGGGGCAAGCAAGGTAGACAACACGAGACGGTCTCAAAAATTAAAACAAAACAAAGCTGCTCTGCCATTCATTACCTAGAATTGCTGGACCGGCCCTGGGGTGATGGAGGTTCTCTTTTCACGGTTGGGCTGTGTTTAATGACAGATGACTTCTGGTCCACCAAGGCCCTCCTGTTTCCTACAGTAGGGAAGGTGGGAATGAGACACATCACTGGCACAGTCCAGGGGCTCACATTATCATACCACTGGGTCGCCACAGTCCACACCCATTCTCCAGCAGCTCTGGGCTGGGTGGCACCAGAATATCACACACAGGTAGAAAGCAGCCATGGCAATGTGCAGGAGGTAGGGATGGAGATTCAGGCCACTCCACATGCACCAGCAGCATGCCCCATGGGCTGCATGGGTGTCGTGGGGGATAGGCAAGGCAGGTCACTCATGTGACGTCGCTTGCTTCATGAGGAGGCCCTCAGGCAGGCAGAGAAGATGCTAGGGGTAAAAAAAAGTCATGCACAGCTCACGGGGAAGACCCACCTTCACCACTCCCAGGGCCGGCTTCAGTAACAATCTCCATTAGAGTATTTAGCCCAAATACTGGGACAAAAATACACAATTAGTAGGTGCACCACGATCCTTGAACCCCTGTACCCCGTGATGGAGCAGTAAGTCAGATCACCTGAGCACTCTCGCAAAGCATGGAGAGTGCATACAACCTTGGTTCTTGGGCACATCAAAGCTGGAAGCCAAGGGATCAAGAGATAACCAAGGCTCTAAGAAAGCCCATTCTTAGGCCTGGGACCTCTCAAAGCCAGGGACAAGGGAAATGACACAGAGGGCCTTCAGATACTAAACAGGCACATGCATGAAAGAAGGAACACTGGTTTTTGTGAGATATCTAGCACAGGGATCCTGAGGGGCTGTGGGTACCCATAGGGAGGAGACATCTTGCAGATGCTGTCATGGGAAGTAAGGGTGCAGTAGTGAGGATGGGGAGAAAGGCTAAGTGCAGCACATGAGATGAAGCGTGGCATGCAATGGAAGAGTTTCAATTATTCTTCCCTTCAGATGTTCCAGATGAAAGCCAGAGAGGCTGACACACCTTTCTATCCCTAATCTACCATCCACTGAGGAGTCACTGTAGCAATACTAGTTAGTTCTGTATGACTACTCTAACCTTCTTCCACCCACCTACCCCACAACCCCGCCCCACTAGAGACAGTTCCTTGGGCTCCTGATATCTCTAGCTGGATGTGATGGGTGGTATATGTCTATAACCGTAGCACTAGGGAGCTTCAGGGAGGAGGACTGTAAGTCTGAGAGGCTCGACAGAGGAAGACCCTGTGTCAATAAAATGGTTACTTCTCACTGTACTTACTTCTATAATTAAATATTTTAGCACAATATCCATAGATAACAAACAAAAGTCAAATTAAATTGAGAAGAGCCCCTCAAGCTACAAAGATCGTAGATGAAATGGAAATATGGTCTGACCCTAGAAGCCAATCAATACCACTGATAGACCAAAAGTTGGCATGAAGCCACAGTAAATGGCTGGATTCTATAATATTGCTAGACTGCCCATAATCATCCTCCTGTGAACTAGTTCCTTGAGAAAGTGTTTACCCAGGTTCCTGCAGTGGGAATCTGAAGAAGACTGGGGGCAGCTGATTATCCCTGTGTTAGCATATACTTCTTTCTGATAGGGCCCTCCCCAAAGCAGAGGTAATCCAAGCTGCTCTGGTCCCTCTGATAAAGCAGGGCCTCCTCCAGCTACAAAGATGATTTCTATCTGCAACCACTTGGCGTCTATGGTGTGCAGTGAAAGCCATGATAAGCAGTATGAGGCAACAGCCAGGTCAAATGATTCATGGTACACAGGGCTCCTAACAAACACTATACGTCTGACATGTCTCTCAGAGAAACCTGGTTTGACAAAAGAAAGGGTGCAGTTACCTTTCAGGCTGGGGAACGGTGTAGTCTTCTCCCGGGCACCTTTAGTGGGCAGTGTGAGGTTTGAAAGACTGAAGCTTGTACTGTGGTTCCGATACAGGCTGCCTGCAGAGGGGAGGGGATGAAAGCCACGAGTTAACAGGACAGACACTCTGAGCATCCCAGCTAGTAACTATAGCATCATCTTCACCTCCCTCCTTTCAAACAGCAGCCCAATGGCTTGATCAGATAATCTCTGCTCGATCTTAGAAACGATGGTGTGTAACTTAGGGTAAACAAGGAAAGGGCCAGGTCTGCTCCAGACCCAATAATAATTTTCTCTGGCTTCCTCCCGTAATAATGTCTAAGTCTCATTTACTGCTAAGACTGCATGAAAGCCAGTGGTTCATTTGCTTTTGATCTGAAGAGATCTTCCTACTTGGGTCCTAAGGACACTTACAATTACAACCATTCTTTATGGTGGCTCTCGTTAGCCCCTAGTCAATCTATAGTCTGTAAGTGATTCTAGCCCTCATAGGCTAAAAGTAATTCTTTTTTTTTTTTTTGGTTTTTCAAGACAGGGTTTCTCTGTGGTGTTTTGGTGCTTGTCCTGGATCTCGCTTTCCAGACCAGGCTGGCCTTGAACTCACAGAGATCTGCCTGCCTCTGCCTCCCAGTGCTGGGATTAAAGGTGTGCACCACCACCACGCACCACTGCCCTGGTGCACGCCTTTAATCCTAGCACTCGGGAGGCAGAGGCAGGCGGATCTCTGTGAGTTTGAAGACAACCTGGTCTATAGAGCGAGATCCAGGACAGGCACCAAAACTACACAGAGAAACTCTGTCTCAAAAAAAAAAAAAAAAAAATCAGTTGCATATATATTTCAAACATGTTCATTAAAGCTCCTCACCAAGCAAAGAAGATAGCAGATCCAAAACAAATTTGATAAAAATATTTAAATATTTTCATAAATTATATCTAAAATTGTATGATTTATAATTTAATGAATGTAAGTGGATTAATGATATGGTCCAGTGGGTAAAGGCACTTGCTAACAATCCTAACAACCTGAGTTTGATCCTGAGGAGTCATAAGAGAGGAGAGAACTAACTCCTGTAAGTTGTCCTCTGACCTCTACATGCACACTGTGGCCTGCTGGTACACACACACACACACACACACTACGTACAAACATACATACATATTTATTGACTAATTTGGCTGGTGTTTCTTTTATCTCATTTAAAAATACTTCCTTCAGTATCACCCAAATGATCTGAATTAGGACTAACGTCAACCTAGCCCTACATCTCAAGCTCTAAGCGACATGTACCAGAAGGAAAGGGCGCAGAGGCATGAGAGGGCTTGAGGTACTTACTGGCAAAGGACATGATGCCCCCGAAGCCCTCGGTGCTGTTGTTAGAGACGGTGGAGTTGGGAGAGCTTGCTCGAGAGTCCGACTCTGCGTCCGAATCGCTTGCCAGTTTCAGGCTGTTGGGCCGCAGCAGCTTTGGAGCCCTTGAACGTACAGTAGCACCCATGAGTCCCAGGCAGGGGACCTGATCTTGGGAGTGGGTCTTACGCTACACTGCAGCTGCTGTTCCTGTCCCATAATTCCTAAATCCTTAGTTCAAAGAACCACCCACCGGGGACAGCAGGATAGCGAGAGTCACCCAGGGTCACCGCAGTGAGGCCCTTAGTCACCCGTCTACAAAGGATTCCCAGGCTCTCACCGACTGCCACTGACGTGTTGGCTGAATCGGGGGGTGTAGCTTTCCCCCTGCTCATCGTCATCTTCCTCGGAGGGGAAGCCATATTGGGGCTCGAAGTGTGCGTTGTCGTAGGTTCGCGGGCACACTGACCCCTCTCCAGTCTCTGTCTGTCTCCTGTCCACAGCAGATTTGCAAATGCTGGGAGGCACAGGAGTGAGGGGCTTGGAGCTGCCTGCTGCTGCTGCTGCCAGCTTATCCTCCATCTCTGTAGAATCAGCATGTTCCTGGGGGTCACATTAAATGAAAAGTGGTCACTTGATGCCCAGTGATGCCTTCCCATAGTCTCCGTTTGGTGGAAAAGACCAGATCTGTCCGATTCCTAGCTTATGAAATGGATAAGAGCTACGATATTCTTGGTCTCTGGATTTATAGACTATGTAAGCAGATAACAGCTTACAAGAAGTCCAATGGCCTTCTTCGGGGTTAAAGCTACATCCCGGAGGCTTTGGGTCAGAGGGTTATAGAGAAAAGGAGGGAAGAACATGGAAAGAGGCAAACAGCTGCAGTAAAGTCTCCCTAACAGATGGGGCCCACAGCCTCTCACCATCCAGGCCCCTAAGTCCTCACGTACAGAGTGGGCACCGTGGGCGGCAGCGCTGGGGCTGGAGCGCAGCGGAGGCTTTCCCTGAGAGCTCTCACTGTCTGGGCCAGGCTCCTCTCCCTCCTTCTGGGGCTGCAGCTCATCGATCGCCACTTCACTGGCATCTCCCAGGGCTGCGTGTGTCAGAGGATCCACATCTACCAAGAGAGACAAGCACAGACCACCTCAGTCCCCAAACCCAACCCCTGCCTAGTAAGGGTCCATCTTCCCAAGTTTACTCACTGGGAGTATCACCATTGATGTCACATTTCATCATTTCACTGACAAAGTCCCCAAGGGAGGAGTAAGAAGAGCTTGAGTCATCGTAGTCCACACTGTCACTGCCACTGCAAAGTGCAAAGAATGAAAAAGGAAGGAAGAGCGAGCTGCCCAGATGACTCAGGACACAAAGCCTGACAACCTGAGTTTGATCCCTGGGGCCCACATGGTAGGAGAGAACCAACTCCTCCAAGTTGTCCTCTGATCTCCACATACACACACACAGGGCCACACAAATGCAAAGACACACACACATACACACACACACTACATTAATTGTTTAAAAAAATCTTTTAAAGAAAAGAAGCTGAAGGTGTGGCTCAGTGGGTAGAGTGCCTGCCTAGCATGCAGAAAGACCTGGGTTCAATTCTAACACTGTATAAACCATGCATGGCAGTGCATTCCTATAATACCAAAACTTAGAACGTAGAGACAATAGGGTTAGAAGTTCAAGGTTATCCTTAGTAATTTTAATCCAGCCTAGGACACATGAGACCTTTTCTCAAAATAAACAGAAACAAAGAAAATCAGAAAGGAGAGGACAAAAGAATCCACAATCGAGAAGGTTGGAGGGATAGCTCAGTGGTTTAAGAGCACTGGTTGCTTTTCCAGAGGACCCAGGTTCAGTTCCTAGCACCCACATGACAGCTCACAACTGTCTGTAACTCCAGTTCCAGGGGATCTGACACTTTCACACAGACATACTTGCAGGCAGGACATCAATGCACATTTAAAAAAAAAAGAAAGAAAGAAAAAGAATCACAATCAGTATTTAGAACAATAAAAAGGGGAGCACAGTTAACGCAAGGCCAGGGAACAAGATAAAATAAGGATGTCAAGGAAACTAATTAGACTACATTATGGTGGCTTAAGCTATAATTCCAGACTTCGAGGTGGGAGAACTATGTGAGTTTGAGGCCATCCTAGACTACACAATGAAACTCTGTCTCAAAATACAGAAACAAAGGCCTGGAGAGATGGCTCAGCAGTTAGCAACACTTGCTGCATTTCCAGAAGACCCAGGTTCTGTTCCCAGCACCCACATGGACGCTTATAAACATTTGTAACTTGTTGTGGGGTATCTGTACACTGTGTGAGGATATAGTGCTGTGACTGGTTTCTTTAAATTTATTTATTTATTGTATATATAGTGCTCTGTTTGCATGTATACTTGCAGGCCAGAAGAGGGCATCAGATCTCATTACAGATGGTTGTGAGCCACCATGTGGTTGCTGGGAATTGAACTCAGGACCTCTGGAAGAACAGCCAGTGCTCTTAACCTCTGAGCCATCTCTCCAGCCCCTGTGACTGGTTTCATAAAGAGCTGAATGGCCAATAGCTAGGCAAGAGGTATAGGCAGGACTTCCGGGTAGAGAGAGAGGAAGTAGGAGATGAATCTAGGAACATGAGAGACACCAGGAGACATGAAGAAGCAGGATGGGTGGTATGTGACAGAATGGAGATTGATAGAAATGGGTTAATTTAAGTTACAAGAGCTAGTTAAAAGCAAGCCTAAGCTAAGGCCAAGCTTACATAATTAATAATAAGTCTCCATGTCATTATTTGAGAGCCGGCTGGCAGGACAGATAAAGACTCCTTACAGTAATTCTAGTTCTAAGGGATCTAGTTCATGAACACCAGGCACGCACATCAGGCAAGACACTTAAATATATAAAATAAATTAAGTAAGTAATAAAAACAAACAACCCACAATAAGTGACCTACCAAACAAAGGACTGGGGACGTAGCTCAGGTGGTAGAGAGCCTTCCCAGCAAGCAGGAGGCACTGGATTTGATTCCCAGTATCACATCAACTGGGTGTGATGCCTACACCTGTAACCCCTGCATTCCAGGAGTAGAGGCAGGAGGATCATCACTAACTACACACTGAGTCAGAGGACAGTGTGGACTACACGGGATCCTATCTCCAACAACGGAAGTAAGGAAAGAACACCACAAACACAACAAGAAGGAAGGAGGAGAAGGAGGGAGGAGCAGGAGGGAGAGCGGAGGTGACATGACCAAGATACATCGCACATATGTGTGAAGCTGTCAAATAATAAATTTAAAATATTCAAAGGAGAAGAAACGGGCTGCAGAGATGGCCCCAGTGGTGAGGAGAGCTTGCCACACAATCATGAGGACCAGAGTTCAGATCCCACATACACCTAACAAGTTAGGTGTGCCACAAACTCCTATAACTCAGTTCTGAGGGATCCTATACCCTCTTCTGGCTTACACACACGCTTGAGAGCTCACTCACACATATACTCACTAGATAGACACACACACACACACACACACACAATCCATCTCTTTTAAAGAAGAAAATCAACTAAAACATAATGCAAAGCTTCAGAGACTCACATCTACAACTGCTATGACATTTTTGCCTCCTACACGAGGGACTTCTCACCTGTCATCAGTGGGGTCGGAATCAGAATCACGCTCTGGTGGCACACTCAGGGCCTCAGCCAGCTGAGAGTTGCCGTCGTAGACTCGGTAATGGATGGGCTGCAGCTGGTGAGCATACCACTTCGGCTTGTCACCAATAAGGGCTGGATCAAACATATCTGCCCAAAGAGGAAACTAGTGAGCAGTAGAGTAGAAAGTGGGGGAGTGTAAAGCAATAGAAAGGAAGGGGGGAAGCAAAGGATGGCCATCAAGGGCAGAGACATCGAGGGGCAAGCAGAAAGCCGGCGGACTCACTGTTGTGAATCCGTTGGAAGGCATAGTTAGAAGGGTTCAGGATCCATTCTCCAAAGTACTCCACAGCTTGAGTCCTGGCCAGTTTCTCAGCAAAGGGGGTCTGTCGGGGACGTGAGGCCAGAAAGGAGCCAGCTTGGAAAGCTACCACAGGTCGGGGGAAGAGTCGCAGGGTACGTGTGTGCATCTGGAAGCCCTGCAGCACGTTAGCAGAGTTGAAGAAACGCACCATGGCCACCCTGGGAAAGAAGGGGGTGGTGAGATAATCCAAGACCCATAGCCTGTGTTGTCAGGATAACCACGATCCAAGGTCTCGGCCACCTCCTAACACCATCGTTTAACAGGTTCCCACCACCACCACTGGGAGAGATCTTAAAGAACCATCAGCCTTTCTCTTCATGCTGACAGTATGAACTAGCTCTTCTCCTTACTTTTGCTAAGGGAGGAAATATAACCAGATATCACACACATTTTATATATGAATTGGATCTGGCTCTGGGAAGTGGTCTCCTCCAAAATCAAGAGAGCCGAGAAACCAACTTAGGAACTTGTGGTCTTACCTTGTTGCAACATCAACTGAATCTACATCATTGCCATAAATGAGTGGATTGAATTCAGTGGAAGGTGTGGACTGGAGGTCATTGGAAGGCCTTCCCAAGAGAAGTGGGATCTCCTGGCCCTCATGGAACTTCTCCAGATTGAGAATAGGTTGGGTGTTGAGACTCATGCTGGCTAGAGCCTGGGAACAACCAAAAGTCCTCACGTGAGTCAGGTTCTTAGGCCACCAACCTCAGCTCCTAGGAAAAGGCTTTTTAAAGTCTTCTACCTATCACTCTGCTCACAAAATTCTCTACAAAGAACTGTGCTTGTTTGAAAATCATACCCAACTCATTTTAGAGTCTGTATCTTTGGAAAAAAAAAAGAATCCAAATAATTTAGCTTTTAGAAAATAGCCAGAATTATGTAGCTGTCCATCTCGAGGACCAAGCTCAAGGCATTTTAAATAAAACTGAAATCCAAGACAACGGTTTCTATTTATTTTAGTCAACAAGTACTTTTCAAATTGAAATACACAAAGAAATATTAACAAGTGAACTGTAAAAACAGGGCTACTTAGGATATAAAAAACCGGAGCCTTGCCAGGAGGTGATGGTGCACGCTTTTAATCCCAGCACTCGAGAAGCAAAGGAAGGCAAGTCTCTGAGTTTGAGGCCAGCCTGGTCTACAGAGTTCCAGGACAGCCAGAACTACACAGAAAAACTGTCTAGAAAACAAACAAACAAACAAACAACCCCCCCAAAACTAACAAACAAACCTAACAAAACAACAAAAACCCAGAGCCTCTCCCAACAGCCACAACATTGAAAAAAACATCAACAACGCCCCCAAAACAATAGAACAAAAACAAACAAAAACAGTCTCAGGTTCCCAGCTTAGATTAGCCTCTAAGAGGCTCTGTGGTGCACTCTGAAAACCATTTATCTAAACCATCAGTGTTTTTAAATGTGGGTGAGCTGAGGAATCCCCTGGGCTGGTGTTACAGTGTATTTGGAATCAGCACATCTGGGGCGATGTTGTGCTTTAAGGCCAGGTGTTGCTGATGCTGCCCTCCATGCACTACACTGTGGTAAACTGGCATAAATTCAAACAGCACTCGCTCTTCACGTTTCTCTCTCTCTCTCTCTCTCTCTCTCTCTCTCTCTCTCTCTCTCTCTCACACACACACACACACACACACACACACTTTCTCTCTCTCTCCGTCTCACTTTCTTCTTCTCACTCTCTTTTCCCTCCCTCTTCTCTTTTTGAGTCAAGGTTTCATTACATAACCCTGGCTGTCCTGGACCTCGCTCTGTAGACCAGGCTGGCCTCAAACTCACAGAGATCCGCCTGCCTCTGCCTCCCGAGTGCTGGGATTAAAGATGTGTGCCACCACCGCCGCCCATATTAGCCATTCTTAAGCAGTCATCAAAATGAAAGACACAGCAAGTGAAGACAGCTAGAGAACTTCTGAACTTGCAACCCTCCCCAGGCTCTGCTGCAACAATGTATCATGTTACATCAGCAAGGGTTAAGCAAGAGAAAGTGAGAGGAATGATGCCGAATGACCCCGCTCCATTCAATACCATCTAGACTCTAGCTTCTAGAGGAACTACTAGGTACTTCAGACAACACAGAAAAAAGACTTCCCAAGAGCCTTCAAATGAGACCGGGACACCTACTAAGCAGTGTTACCTACTGGTGGTCCTACCGAACACGTACAGCAGGGAAAGGGAATGGTGCCGTGTAATGTTTTACCTTCAGGAACTGTGTTTAGCATGCAGAAGAAAAAGCATCAATCATTAAAAAAAATGGGTGGAAGGGCTTACACAAAGACAGGGATTTATCTCTAGGGACTTTGGAATTGATTTCACAAGCAAGTTTGTCCAAACTTCTGACTTCCACCTTATAAGACTGAGGAGTGCTATAAAGACAAAGATAACAAAAAACGGAAAATGGTGGTTTTGGTTTTGGTTGTTTGGGTTGAGTTTGTCTTGCCATGTAGGCCAGGCTGACCTCAAACTCACACATCCCCTGGTCAGCCTGAAGGTTGGGATTACAGGCGAGCGCCACCACCCTGACCGGAAGCATCCATGTACATAGTCTCATGTACATTACAGGGTAACAGAGCAAACAGTGAATTAGAACCTTTTTAAGATTCATCTTTCTACACGAAATTCGGATGGACCTCTCCTTAAGCCCGTTTAAGGTGAAGAAAGTCTATCCCACGTGAAGGTTCTTGGACCGGCTCCCTGCCTACAGGACCCTTTGATCATCTATCACTGCCTTTATTTAAACATTGTATGACCTCTTCATTTATTCTGTGTCGAGTGTGTGTACGTGTGTGGGTGCCTGTTGGCCACGGTGCCTCTGTGGAGCTCAGAGGACAACTTGCAGGCTCTCTCCTTCCACCTGTGGGTCCCAGTCGTCAGAGGCGGTGGCAGGTGCCATCGCCTGCTGAGCCATTTGTGGACCCCTCCCCTTCTTTCCTTCCCTTCCTCACCTACCTGCTTCAAGTGTTTCTTCAGCTCTAATGACTCTGGTTCTGGCAGGACAGGCAGCACTTCTGCATTGGTGGGGGCAATCACCTGCCGCAGAGAAAAGAGAAAAACACATGATCTTAGAATGAACTGTCCAGGAGCTCTGCTTACATAAAAGCAAATAACATGCCCAGGGAGATTTGATACAAACAGTATTATCATATGTTATCCTCTACATAGGAGAGCTATGTATACACACGTGAGCTATATCTACATGCCTGAAAAGAAATATACCTAAATAACATTGGTGGTTATCTCTGAATAATAGGATTATGGATATTTTCTTCTTTACATTTACTTTATTTTTAAGACTTACTTTCATTATTTTTAATTACATGTATGAATGCAGGTGTTAGCCGAAGTCAGAGGCATCCAACTCCCTAAAGTGGGAGTTACAGAGGGTTTGAGCCACCTGAAGTGAGTGATGGGGGGTGAACTCGGGTCCTCCAAAAGATCAGCAAGTGCTCTTAACTGCTGAGCCATCTCTCTAGCCCCTATACTTACTTTTTTTCCTTTTTACATGTATTTGTATTTGAAGGGAGGAGGCGTTCCACGTCACATGTGTGGAGGACAGGGGACAACATGGGTCAATTCTCTCTTTCCACCATGTGGGTCCTGGGTATTGAATTCAGGTTGTCAGAATTGGAGGCAAGTGCCTTCACCTGTTAAACCACCTGGCTGGCCTGGTCCTACACTTAATTTTATTTTCTAGAATTTAATAATGAACACAGGGTAGGCTTTCTACCAGAGTTTTAATATGCTCACATCACAGAAGGTTAACATATTTTTGGTTGTGAGCCTAGCCTTTAACGGCTGAGCCATCTCTCCAGCTCAATGTTAATATATTTTTAAATGTGTGCTGAAAACAGCTTCTTCCTTAAAACTTATAGGAAAACTATTATCTGATCATCTACACTCTATACAATGACATATACAAAAAGTAACCATTCTGTGGCTCTTGGAGCATGCAGGAGGAGCTCTTAATTCAGGCCAGACGAAATTCTATAGCCAATGGGCTATCTGCCCACTAAAGTCAAAGCCACATTAGAAAAAAAATTGTTTAATGAGTATTGTAATAGAAATAATCTAAACAACAGTTATCACACATAACTGGGCCTAGAACATGACCCTAATTAATTCCTTAGTCCAATGCCTCACCCGATTGCTGTCCAAATCTACTAGCCACACATCATCAGGCATTTTGAAGTCTAGCTTGTAGAGGAAGAAGCTGGCAGGAACTCCAATGATGTATGGGGTTGGAGCCAAGAGTAGCTGTGGAGAAGATAAAAGAGGATAGGAAACAAAGACAAAATTTATTGTGAGCATTTAATCAAGTTAGAATTTTCCCAGATAAGGAAATTCAGACAAGCCCTTTCCCAAAATTCTTGCAGCTAGATGTATGGCAAAATTTAGAATTTTTCAGATTTTAGAAAGGTAACAGTACATTTCAGTATATTAACACCCACAGCACCGTAGCAAGGAATCTATAATCACTAACGGTAACAAACAAAACTACAAACAGCACAGTTTTACCGTATATTCAGTTCAAATCCATCCAAAATTGCAGACTAGTAAGTTATGAGGGGCAGAGGACTCATCTTCTTTGGTGCTGTGCCTTCTCCCTTGAGAAGCCAGGGACACCACAGAGGGAAGACACCGTGAGCCTCACCTGCTCTGCCGACGCCATGCAGGTGGGGAGCAGAGGGATGACAGGAAACATGTACTCCAGTGGGTAGATCATTGCCACAAACGCCATCACAGACATGGAGAGTGCGTTGTAGTCTCGAGACTGTAGCACCACCTGCACGGCCACACCGTAAGTCACTCAGCAGAGGAAAACAGACTTTGCCAGTAAACAGCTCCCAACACTTAGTTCAGTCTCAGGCTCACCGAGCCTACAGCTGTCGCTTATCTCCACAATCGCCATGGCTCTGGTCCCTGCCCTGTCAGTCACCTTCCAACCAAAACACTGTGGTAATCCTCCCTTGAATCAACCTTCTTAGTTCTGCCCCTCCCCACCCTAGGACTAAACACTGAAATAGAACTACTGCTATCCCCAGAGAATGAAATCAGCATAACAAAGGATAACTCTATGAAGCATTCCACATGACATCAATATTGCAATTCAACTCATTCACACACCTGCTCTAAACCTGCCATTGCATTACCTCCTGGAAATAAAAAGATGAAAAGGACACACAGTTCCTGTCCTCCACAAACTCAGGATCTAGCTCCCAACAGGTTGTATAGCTCTCTCTAGAAAGGTCTACAGAGCTGGCCCTCTCACCTTGTGCTCCAACAGGATGCAAGTTAGCACCTGAAGACAAGCATCCACACCCAGAAGTTCCAAGGGAAGGTGAAGAGGGAAATCTACTAGGGTGAATCGAGAGGGGTCTGGAAGAGCGAACGTCAAAGCTGGCTGGAGTTCCTGTGGTAAGACCTCAATGTCCACTCGCTTCTGCCCAGAGACAGGAACTGGGGAACGTAGCAACCGGTAGATCCAGGCCTCAATCTCTCGAAGGTCGTGCAGAAGGGCACTTGACTTCTCCTCCACTAGCAGTGATCCAGTAAAGATTCGCCACATAGTGTCCCTGAGGAGCACACAGCAAGACTCAGACACAGAAACATTAGCAGCTGATACCGCTGCAACCCAATCAAACCACAATAATAACTGGAAGAGGGGTACTGTTAGGAAAGCCCACTCTCTAATCTCAGAGGGGACCCGAGGGTACAGATGACGACAAAAACAGATGTAGAATGGTCTATGTGATAGAACTCAATGTCACGTCCACCACCGAACACCACAACTCCTCAGCATTTCTTGAACTAAGACTCCAGTAGGCGGTCCGACTCTCAGCAGTCTTTAGATTGGGACCAGACTGTTTAAGCAATCCTAAAGGAGCACAGACTAATCATATTACTATCTGACCGGCTCCCCTTTCTTCCAAGCACAGGCAGCAAACCGTACCTCTGCACACCTCGTGGGATGCCCAGTTTCTTGCCCAGCAGCCGTTCACTACAGCAGTCGACCAGCCGTTTCAGAGTGTACAGACACTCTCTGAAGGTAGAGAAGAAAGGATAGTGGCTGAGCACACACAGGGATGTCAGGGTGCTGTTGCGGGAGCGGCTGCCCGCTTTTGCACGCCGTTTGCCCCGAGGAGACTGGTTCACGTCAGGAGTGGAGTCAGCACTTGGAGGCTGCAAGGTTGAGCTACTCTCTGTGCTCTTGGTGCCGACCTCTTCTGAGGCACAGGTGACGGGAGTTCCTTCCTTCCCACGGGGTCCTGCTGCACCTTCTACCTTTTCCTTCGGCATTCGCTTTTGGAAGGAACGGTAGAAGTTAACACAGATGCCGTAGCGGGTGACGCCGGTGTCCTTGTCGGTGAGGGTGAAGACAAAAGAGGTATCATCTCGAAGGCTCATGCGTCGCTGTCGCACACTCAGACATCCCTCCGGCTGGCAGAAGAACACCACATCTGGGGGCAGGGGAAACTCGGGGTGGTCCTCTAGTGGGTACCGCCGCAGAAGTTCAGGAGTCTGAGCCACACTGTCACTGCTTGGGTGCCTGAAGGACAGAAAGACACACTCAGCGGCCCCAAAGCATATAACACACCATCACACATTAACCACAACCAACAAATAAAGAGCCAAGATACTTCTGGATAAAGTAAGCTAATTATAGCACCTTGGCTATCTGGGGAGTGCTTGCCAAGTTTAACTGGCAGACTGGAGTATGCGCTGTCAGGAAGACGCTATCTTGGAAGTTTCAACAATAAAATCATCACTAACACCCAAAGATGATCAATACCCTTCAAAGCGCCTTAGCTAGCAAATTACCACAAGAATATATGCAGGCAGAGAAGGAGTAGAGTGTGCTTTCTCCTTCGTATAAACCATGAAAACTTGGCTACAAAGAGTATACTTGCTCAAAATCACAGAGTACGACTTAAAAAAGTTAGCATGTATTTACTTAGGAGGGGCAGCGTGCATACTCCAGAACGTAAGTGGAGGTCTGAGGATACCTTGCCGGAGAAATGTCTCTCCTTCCACCATGTGGGTCCCAGGAATTTAATTCAGCTCATTAGGTTTGGTGGTAAGCACCACTACCCACTGAGCCATCTCACCTATCCAAAGATGTGAGTTAAAAGCTGAGTTTGGCCGGGCGGTGGTGGCGCACGCCTTTAGTCCCAGCACTCAAGAGTCAGAGGCAGCTGGATCTTTGAGTTCGAGGCCAGCCTGGTCTACAGAGCTAGTTCCAGGTCAGCCAGGACTACACAGAGAAATCTTATCTCAAACAAAACAAAACAAAGCTGAGTTCTGTTGTCTCTGTCCAGACTGATATTCTCACACCACCCAACTGTATGGCTTGCCCTACCAACATCAATGTTCCCGTCTGGGTAAGACAATAGGGAAGAATAAGATACGCAAAGCAACATGAAAATAAGGCCTGGGAATAACTGAGGCCACCCCAGAGAACAAGACAATTGTCAGTCTTCTTGTTACCTTGCCCCTACGATCACTAGATAGTCAAGTAACCGAGGGCAGAACTTCTTTTGCACCATGGTTCCAATTTGTCAGTTCATCGCAGAGAAACTTCGGGGCACTGAGCAAGAAGTCAGCACTCCCAGGAGGAATTCTGATAGAATCTGAAAAGCCAACAGGGGAAGAGTACTGATAAATATGCATTGCTATGCCTAGGGGAATCATCCCTCTCAGTTTCATCTCCGCCAGGGGCCCAGGTCAGAAGGCCTTCCACTTCAGTACTCAGGAGAGAATCTGACACTTGCTTAGACGGGTGGTTGTCTAGGTTTGTGGGCTCCCAGAGTCAAACAGACTCTGAGAGTCAAATTTCAAGTAGAATAGGGGTTGAGGGTGTAGCTTAGTGGTCGAACCCTTATCTAGTATGTATAATGCCCTGGTTTCCATCCTTAGCGCCACAGGAAGGAGAAGGAAGAGGAGCTGGAGAAATAATGGCTCAGCACTAACTAGCGCATTTCCAGCCTTGTTCCCGGGGCTCTGCTTCTGAAAAACAGACCTAGACAGTCTAATCTAGACTGAATAATTATGATAACAAAAAAGTTGCTTTCAGGACTACTCCAGGGTGATCAAGATCAAACCAGACTCTTTGAATAGCACTCATCTGTGCTTTTCTGTCTAGATGGAAACCTAATTATTCTGTCTCACTAAGCAGCTTCCCGCTTGATGTGTAACTATCATATAGACTTTCCAGTTAATTGCACTCAGACAGTAACAATAGCTGGGTATTCTAGCTCATGTGATGTCACATGGAAAATGTCCATATCCCAGCTGACTCATCTCTGACCAGTTTTCCCAGTTCAAGGTAGAAAGGGGGCCAGCAGCTATTGCTATTACCTCTGCCCTTGGTGCTGAACTACTAGCTCTTGTCTAGTCTGCTCTTGGGATCAGAGTCAGTAAAACAGTATGTTCCCGGGAGGCCTGATCTTTCTCTATCTTGAAGAGATTACAAATTAGGGACTGAAAATACTAGGGTTTCTGCAAGTACAGGAGGGGAGGGGTGTTCGAGGGAATTTCTAAACATATTAAAAATCGATTCTTTCCTGGAGCCAGAGAAATGGCTCCGCAGTTATGACCACTCATGTGTGGCTCTTTCAGAAGACCCAGGCTCAGTCTCAAGTACCCGCATTGGGTGGCTCATAACTGCCTGTGACTCTAGCTCCAGGGAAACTCACTCTTCTCAGCATTGTGCTCACGGAGTGCACTTACACACACAAAATAAACAAATATATTTTAAATGAATCTATATTTCCTATTAGATTTTCACAGACTTCTAAACAAAATGTTTTGCTCCAGTATAGGGTATTTCCAATGCTCCAAGATTTTGCTTCTATGGCCACAATGAGACCATGTTCACTGTATGCACATGCACATACACACAGACACACACACACTCCTATTGCACTACCACACACACTTAAACACTCCACTTCACTTGCTGTACACACTCCCATATTGCAGACATAGATGCTGCCTGAGGGTACTATTTGATTTAGGTGATGAGTTCTTTTTACCTCCTCTACCCATAAACAAGACCTATTTACAATACCCTCAGTGTCCTCAAAATGCTCTCCCCTCTTTCCTCCTTGCTCCCAATACAGGACCCATAGGTAATAGGATTCAGTTTTGTCTCCATGGCGACTCTGGCTCCCAGCACTATTTATAGCAGAGCCATAGGCCCTCCCCTGCTCGGTGACCGAACAGTGCTAGCAGCTGCTACTCCAAAGTCGGCCGTGGCCCATAACAGTTCATTCTTCCTAACTCTGGAGACTCCTAGTCCGTTGACAGCATCTACTAAGAATCAAGTTATCTTCACGTGTGTACGTGTGTGTGTGTGTGTGTGTGTGTGTGTGTGTGTGTTAAATCCCACTTGCAGCTTTTAATAGAAATAGCTCTTCACCACCAGGTTTCTGAGCATGCCACACATTCAGTCACTTCTGGGGTTCATCACTCTTAATAATCCCAAACAGTTCTTGGATTCTCCCAACTATCATTGCCATGAGCATATTGCAGAAGCCAGGCGCCCTTTATAGAGCTGAGCTCCCCTTCTCCTAAGAGAAATGAAAGAGAGAAACAAAGCTATAGAACGGGATACAGGTGAAAGTCGTGTGTTCTGCATAGAAAAATCTAGCTACAAACAAGACCTATTTCCAGCACCTTATCGCAAACCAGAACTGTAGGACCTGAGTTGTAGGCTGCGTCCTTATGAAGGTCTACACTGAAAACTAGAAGCGTCTTCTGGCTAAAATCCCAAAAGTGGTGCTGAAGCTTCCTCCTGCTAGTAAATTAGTTTCAGGGGCCTTCCTAATATTAGTGAGATGAAGCCCCTCTCCCAACTCAAGCCAATTGCCGTATTCTACACTCTTCGTCTCCTTTCAGAGTTTCAATAACCCGAGATCTCGGGACCGTCCTAGCTAGCAGTGGTAGGGTGTTTTTAGCCTTAATTCCTATCCCATCTATAGCCACTGACTTTAGACACTCAGACTACAGAGATAATCAAGGCTGTTCTCCTCTGCCTTCCCTCTAACACCACCTATAACTCATGTAGTCTTCATAACCAATCAGGCTCAGACTCTGCCTCTTGCTTCAATTTTATTTACTAATGTAGAGTCCTAGCTCCTGTCCCACTGTAGTCCAAATCTCTAAATGCATTCCTTTTGCTATACTCCTACATCAGCACCCACGTCTAGAATCCACACACCTTTAGGTAGTCTATGCCTTTTCAGCCTACAATGGCCATACCACCGAACCCTGTGGATTCGTCCCTCATTTGAGGCAGGATCTCATACTGAAAAACCACAGGAACCCGACCCAAGAACGATACGATATCTTCGCTGACGTGAGCCAAACGGGAGGCTTCCTCCCCTTCCTCCTTCCTCCCCAGGCAGTGACCTTGCAAGCTCATCAGCAGACTGGTCCAGCGTGGGGGAGAACTGGAGCAACGAAGCCAGGGATGGCTAGGACTGAGGAAGGAGGAGAGAGCACGAGGAAGAATTGAGCTGCAGGAGGATGGCGAGGGGAGCAGTTGCAGCAGAGATGAAATGGTGTGCCTAGTCTTCAGCAAGTCAATACTGAAGAACGAAATGTAAATATATATATGTATATATTAGAGAACCAAACGTGGTTCTCCAAACGCTGATCAAAAATAAGGCGTGCGCACGCAGGCGCACACGCGCCAGGCGCTGGTGCCTTCCTCGGGCCCGGGGCTGGACAGCTCTGCCCGCCCCCTCACCTGCTGGACAGCTCCTCGCCCCCACCCGGGAACCCGCCTCGCCCGCCGCACCGGAGCCGAGCCGAGCGCGAGCTCGCAGCCCCTCGGCAGCGCGGGCGCCCTACGCGCCCCCCCACATCACTTTCTCAGCAGGCTCCACGCCCCCTCGCGCCCGCTCCTTCGGGGCCGCCTCCGAGACCCTTCCCTCTGCAGCCGCTTTCCCTCAAAGACCCACCCAGGGCTCCCCCACGGCGCGCACTTCCCCACCTCCCCGGCTCACAGGAACCTGTCAGGCCCGCCTGACGTCTCCCCGCCGCGGAGCGCTCTTCGCTTCCGAGCCCGGCGCCGCGGCGAGCGAGCCGGCGCCAGTTCCGCGTCTGCACCGGGGGGCGCGTACCACTCAGACCCGATGCCGGAGGGGGAGGCCGAGGGGGCCGGGGCCGTACCATTCGCAGCCCGGGGAAGCACCACACCGGGGAAGCGCAGGGAGGAAGGCGGCTACGCACACACCTATCGCTGTGGGAGTGGGAACGCGATGGGAAGCACTGGGCTAGCCCAGTGCCGGGAGGTGCCAAGGGGAGGACCCAAAGGAACACATTTTGTTTTGGTTGCTCAGACAGCTTTTAATTCGACTTGGTTATAGAGCCCGTCTTGACGAAACAGTGTTTAACATGAAGGTACTTCGTAAAATAAACTGCCCCTAAGACTTTCTGACAGTTTCTTCGAACCTCATCTGGCTCCCCCTGCACGCTGTTTGGACGTGCCCAGCCGCCCCGGCAGGAAAGCCAACTAGTCGGCCGCCGGACTCTACCAATTTTGGATGGCGGGGGCACTTCAGGCTGGCGCTGCCAGGTATCACCTACACCGAGGTAGGGGGAACGAGAACGGTGCCGCGATGCCCGCTGGGAAATGGAGTCCAAGCCTTTTGACAACTCAAAGACTGGTCATCCTCCACGAGCCTCCTGGGACTTTTCTTTGAGTCCCCCCAGGGCCCAGAGCCCGAAGGGAAGTATTACGCGGCCCGGGGTCTTTAAGGCTGTACTCCTTTTCAGATGCCGGTGTTAAAAGTAAGACGTTACACACACACACACACACGCACGCACGCACCCACGCACGCACGTGAAGTGTACTGCTGAGTTATTGCTGAAGCTCCAACTCCTCCCCAGACAGTAAGAGCACCTGCTTCTGCCTTGATCATTAAAGGGGAAGGTGCACCAAAGCCTAAGCATTTCTCTTATGCCGCGGGCCTAGTGAACAAAAGCTGTCACTTGTGATTTTGGTCCCTCTCCTGAGTATGGAGGCAGGTTCTAATGGACACAGGCTTCCTCCACCGCAGCACTCCTACCCTCGATCCAGAAACTGGTTTCCCTATCTTGGCCTTTCTGTTCCAAGTGCCAGACCTATTGGTGAAACAGCCCTGGGGCAGTTACAGCCAAGCTGCACAATGATAGTGGAGAATTTCTTTGGGGCCCTATGGGGGAAAACAGGAAGTGGTAGAGACAAGATGGGCAGGGCCCTTAAGAACCCTATGCAAAGTGGCCTTCCTGGCTAGTTTATTTGGTTGGGTCAATAAGGTCTTCAGATGTGCACTACGTTAGTAGGTCCCCAACTGCCCAGCAGCCACAAAATACCCAACCCTTTGACTCTCCTTTAATGCCATGCAAGGATTTCCTTCACCCAGCTCCCAGGAATGTTCGCCCTTCTCAGTCTGCTTGCTCCTCCTCTAGGAAGCAGTCCGTAAGCCTCAGTCGTGTGTCCCAAAGCACAGAGGACATGGAGGAAGAACTGTCATTCGTGGACATCCCAGATCTCAGACAGCAGCGGGGGAAGCTTTTTGTCCTGCAGGCGAAGCGCAAAGACTTGCTCTGAATGGACGCTGCTCAACGTCCGGAGGCTTACCAACTTCATTAGCATCCGTGGGAACATCAGTCGGTCCTGGAAAAAAGAAAGAGAGAAAGAAAGAAAGAAAGAAGTCTAGCTGTTGTTCTTCCCTAGAGAAGGAGCTGGGGCAGGGAAATTTTGAGAAAGAAAAGATAAAGAACTGCCCATGCTAGGTGTAAGCAAGAGTCTTGAAAGAAAGTGGATATCTGAAAAGGGGCCCAAAGAGCAGACGAAAAAGGCACTGAGGAGACTCACGTGGGGGTGGTTGATGGAGACATAGGCATGCAGGGCCTCCACATACGTGTGTTGCAGCCTCTCTACCTGGAGCTGGTCCTGCACGTTGGGCCGGTCTATAAATCACCAACAAAATTGAGGAGCAGGTCTGGCCAGGGTCTTGGTTCCATACCCCAAATCATAACTCCCAAATAGGGACACATCCCACCCAACCTCCCATCCACAGTAACACAGCAGGGTCCTCCACACCCAGGCTTCCTGCCCTGTAGGGACTACAGCCCTCCTGGGTGAAGGTCTCTGACTCAGTTTCCCTCTTGCCCCCCCTCCGCACCTGCAGAGAAGATGCTGATGGCGATGAGCAAGGCAAACTCGGCGTCGTTGAGCTGCAGTTCGTTCATGGCTCTGGAGAACTCAAAGATGGGATTGATGAACTCCACCTGAAGCCCTGGGGAGGAAGGGACACTGAGGGTTGTGGCAGGCCTGGGGAGAACATCCTCCAACTCAATGTGGGGGACTGCTAGGAAGTCACTGAAAGGTCTCCAGGTTTCTGTTGGGCAAGAACAAGCTTCTTAACTTCTCCACATCTCCTCTGTGAAATTCGAGTCAGGTGGAAACTGGCGAGCAAGACCAGTCTGCTGGGAATGGTAGTGCGTGAATATAATTCCAGCACTTGAAAGGCTGAGGCAAGGGGATTCCAAGTTTCAAACCAGTTTGGGCCACATAGCAAGATCCTATCTCAAAACAAAACAAAAACCTATCATGATGGTGTGATGGTTACTTGGTTGTCAATTTGACAGACTCTGAAATCACTCAGAAAATGGACCTCTGGGCATGTCTGTGAGGGACTGAATAAAAAGAAAGCTGAGCACTTGATTCATCTGTCCCTGCTTCCCGACTGTGGATCCCATGTGACTATCTACTTCAGGGGTTCTCAACTGTGGGCTGTGACCCCTTGGGGGTCGCATATCAGATATCCTGCATATCAGATACTTATATTATGATTCATAACAGTAGCAAAATTACAGTTAAGGTTGAAGCATTAGGAAGGTTGAAAACCACTGTTCTATATCTACTGCTACACCTATCCCCATGATGAACTATATGCTCAAGCCAGGGGCCAATACAACCTTCCTTCTTTTTTAAAAAAGATTTATTTATTATGTATACAGTGTCTGTCTGCATGAATGCCTGCATGCTAGAAGAGGGCATCAGATCCCATTATAGATGGTTGTGAGCCACCATGTGGTTGCTGGGAATTGAGCTCAGGACCTCTGGAAGAGCAGCCAGTGCGCTTAGCCTCTGAGCCATCTCTCCAGCCCCAAGCCTTCTTTCCTTAAGTGGCCTTTGGCCGGTATTTTGTCAAGGAACTGAAGAAAGTAACTAATACAGATGGTTACACGATAAAGTAAGTATGCAGAAGGTTTAGCATGAAAAGTATTAAATTAAACAACAATTATTAGGATTCTCAAGAATGTCATGTTTCTAGAAATAGATATCTTTTACTTTGCTTATAAAGAAGCCCTTTTTGGCTGGCAAATGGCCTTATCTGAATACTAGGCTACAGCTGATAGAGCACATCTTGGATAGAATGTGGCTGAGGGTGTGGACTGCAGTTCGAGACTGCCAGGATTTGACTCCCCTGAATCTACTACTTACTAAGCTGGGTGAAGTGGTAAGTTATTTAACCTATCTGTGCCTTAGAGTCCCCACCTGTAATCTGGAGATAATAAGATTTACCTTATAAACTTCTTAGAATAATAAATGTATATGTGGTATCTACTATGTGTTCATTAAATTTTTTGTTTGTTTTTTTGAGGCAGGGTTTCTCTGTGTAGCTTTGTGCCTTTCCTGAACTCACTCTGTAGCCTAGGCCGGCCTTGAACTCACCCAGTTCTGCTTGCCTCTGCCTCCTGAGTGCTGGGATCAAAGGCATGCACCACCACTGCCTGGCTTCATTAAAATTTTTAAAAGACTTCATTTTTGTGATAAGGTCCCATGGAGCCCAGGCTGGCCTCAAATTCACTATGGTAGCTGAGGGTAACTTTGGACTTCTGGCCTTATGAGTGGTACTATTATGAATATTCAGTACCACAGCCAGTTTATGTGGTACTGGGAGTTGAATCCAGGCCCTCACTAGGCAAAACATTCTACCAACTGAGCTTGGTTGACCTTTTTTTTGTGTGTAATGAGACAGGGTCTCTCTACATAGCCTTTAGTTGTCCTGCAACTCTATATAGACCAGGCTGGCCTAGAACTCAAATAGATCTTCCTCTCTCTGCCTCCTGAGTGTTAGGATTAAAGGCATGTGCCACCATGCCTGCCTTCTCCCTTGGTTTTTGTTTTTGGATTTGGTTGGTTTTTTGTTTTGGTTTGGTTTTTGTTGTTGTTTTGTGACAATGTCTCATATAGTCCCCCGGCTAGCCAAGGATGGCCTTAAACTTGTGTGTGTGTGTGTGTGTGCATGTACGTGGGCAGGGGGTGCACATGCCCATTTGCTCTGTGGAGGCTGAAAGTGAACCTCAGATGTCTCCCTCATTGCTTTCCTCCTTAGTTCTTTGACCAGTCTCTCACTAACCCTGGAGCAAGCCCTTTAGTCTAGATTGGCTAACCAGTGAGCACTGGGCATCCGCCTGTCTCTACCTGCTCCCCAACACAGGGGTTACAGATGCACACTACTTCTCCAGCCTATGGACTTGAACCACTGATCTTCATATTTGTCTCCCCATTTGAAACAACAACAACAAAACCCAATAGTAATCAACCAGTCTTCTTTCAGGGAAGACAATGAGTCTGCAACAACCCCTGACCTATAGCAGCCAGGCACCTGCTGAACATGTCTTCCCCTCACATCGTCAGTGTCTCCGCCCCACACTGATTTCTAGGCTTTCTCAGATCTCTTTCAGCAACCATCTGCTATGCTTTTCCATCCAGGTCTCTTGATGAGTCACTTCCTATACTTTCACCCTGATGTCTCTCCAGTGTTGTGTGTTGATCTAGTCAAGAGGCCAGCTTCATTTTATAGAGCATTTCTTGATGAAATTTTAAGCTCCAAAATATGCTCAAAAGCCCCCCATCCAAAGAAAAAGAGAAGGTTCTGGAATTGTGCTGTGCTCTCGTGAGGGTCTGTTAACGCTCGCTGGAGGAATCCCTCACATGAGATTGGTTCACATTAGTCAGCCATTGTACGCAACATATGGCAGTGGATGGGGCGGGGAGAGACTTGACAAAACAGAGCCTCTGGGGAAAGAAAAGCAGGACACACACACAGTGAGAGAGAAAAACAAGATAGACAAACCTTAAAAAAAATGGTTAAAAAGAGAAGAAAGAAAAAATAAAAAGAGCCTTCTGTTCTTTTTTCCCAAAAACACACTGATAAAATGAGAAATGAAAAACACGATGACATGAAAACTGGTTAAATAAAGAAATCTTATAAATAGGTGCCGATTCAGATAGCACAAGTCCACGAGTGCTGAAGGAACAGGAAGGGCTCAGAAAAGAGCGTGTTCTGACAGAGGCAAGGGTTAAGAAAGTCTAAGTCGGCAACCGTTTGAGGGGTGTTTGGTGGAAAAGAGGGACGGGGCTGGTTTTAAGACTGGACAGCACCTTCATGTTGCCCACTAAGCACCCCGACATTCAGAAAACAAAGAAGCGCTGACAGAGCTGACAGAGCCTTGCTGTCCCCTGCAGTTCAGGGAGGCCTTCCTAGAAGGGCCACATCGGGACAAGGGGCTCAGGGGTTAGCCTGAGTCACCAGATGCCAGTGAAAGCTTTCTGAACTATCGGCCCCGAGGACAGTCACAACGTTAGCTGTATTTCACAGCCTGCTCTCTCAGCTGCCAAATCCTCAGTCTCCTCCAGACTTGCATCCTTTCCCAGCCCCACTCGTCTCATCATAAGTATCACCAACAGCTGAATAAGAGAACCAACCCTCCACTGCTTAGCACTGAGCAGCATCAGTCAGACCCCAGCACCAATTCCACCCAATCCAGAGAAAACACTGGATTTGATCCTACAGCTCTCCCATTCTGCACGTTTGTCATGCTTCAGCTCACCGGGTGGGGGACAGAAAGAGAGTAAGGCTCGGGTGAGCCTGCGTGATCTTAAAGAGCATTATTTGAAAAGAGTTTCTTGCCTTTTGTCTCAAAAGGCTGATACAGCGGTTTTCAAAAACGCTTTCTTAGCTATACAATATTTTCAACTTTTAAGCAGAAGCACAACGCAGATTTAAGTAGAGATTCATTGGTTAAAGCAAGAATGAACCACACCCCACCACCACACCCCTGCGCTCTGCTGGGCCTGGTCTCCTCCAAGAAGATGCTTACAAAACCTCCTCAGATGTGTCAGTGGACAGAGGTCTGTTTGGAGCAGTTGAAGGGACTGATCAACATCCCAAACTTCTCTCTTGGAAAAACAAGTGGTGTCCTCACTGTATAACCACCCAAACCTCAGGTCCACGGCTCTCTAATCCTGATGGGCCCCATGATAGAGAGTGCCAGTGCCCTGGCCATCTTAGATCTCACCTGCTTTGGCAAAGTCTTCCCGGTTGTAACTGAAGTCCTTGAGGAAGGTGATGCTCTCGCTCCCAGGGTTGTACCTCCGTGACGTCTCCAGAAGCATCACCTGCACACAAGCAGCAGCTTTCAAATAGGCACGAAGGGGCTGCTCTTGGTACATGGCCCTTGAAAGGAGGTTGACTCCCTTTCCCAATGGCTCGGACTCTCCAAGCTGGATCTCTGGAGTTCCCCTACAGATAAGCCTACTCTGGTTCTCCCTTCATCCCATTCCCTTTCAGCCACCTCAATCGCAGAAGTCTTCAGCAAGGCGATCTGGTCCTCCCTGCTGAGCTGCAGGAAGCCAGGGAGCTGTTTGGCAAAGTCAACGATCTCCTGCACAGATACGATGGCCAGCTCAGTAAAATGGGCAAAGCGCTGTTGTCGGGCTTCCCGGCTCTGAGGGTCCGGTGCTACGGGCCAAGGCTACCCAGGGTGGGCAAGGAAGGAAAAAGCAAATTGCTGTGAGTCAGACATCAAGTGAGCTGGTGCCTCGGGAACAGCCACCTCGCCCCAGGTCATCAAGTACCGTGACTCGCAGTCGGTCAGAAAAGGAGCGTCTGTTACACTGTTGCTGGGCAGCAACCAGCTTCTCAATCATGCCCAGTTGCTCCGGGCTGAGCTGTGGCAGGACTTGGGGAGCTGAGGAAACCCTG
>CABHPH010153450.1:5252-35630 GCA_902168325.1 Peromyscus nudipes
GACCTACGCCTTTAATCCCAGAAAGCCAGCCTTTAATCCCAGGGAGTGGTGGTAGAAAGCAGAAAGGTATATAAGGCATGAGGACCAGAAACTAGAGGCATTTGCCCTGGAGAGGCATTTGGCCTGGAGAAGCATTTGGCCTGGTTAAGCATTCAGGCTTCCAGCAGCAGTTCAGCTGAGACCCATTTTGGATGAGGACTGAGAGGCTTCCAGTCTGAGAAAGCAAGACCAGCTGAGGATCCGGTGAGGTGAAATAGCTGTGGCTTATTCTGTCTCTCTGACCTTCCAGTGTTCACCCCAATACCTGGCCCAGGTTTGATTTTATTAATAAGAACTTTTAAGATTCATGCTACACTTCCTTACATCAAACATGGCCTCCTAGAAGATTTCAATTGCTAAAATGCATATATCGTTACCCATCAATTCCAGACTGTCATTTTAAAGCTATCATTGTATGATTTGTATTTAATACTTTACTTTTAAAGGTTTATTTTCAATTATGTGTGTGAATATGTGTATGTGAGTGCAGGTGCCCTCGGAAGCCAGAGGTGGCAGATTCCCTGGAGCCGTAGTTACAAGTAGTTGTGAGCTGCAGATGTGGGTGCTGGGGACTGATCTAAGGTCCTCTGCAAGAGCCATGAGCGCTCTTAACTACTGAGCCCTCTCTCTAGTCCCCTTTTCAAATTTTTCTTCCAAAAAGATTTAAAATTAAACACACACATAGATGGTCACACACAGGGAGATCTGTGAAAAGAGAGATACAAAGAAATGAAAGAGAACCTAAGCCAAACAGTTGGTGGCCCAGACTATTATATATCACTATTTGATACTTTTGTAGAATAAAGGCAGAATGTGGTACTTTTCAACAATGAAATGAAGCTCCAGGAGATGGTTTTCTTAAAATAGGTTAATGCAATGCTCTGGACTAATGGGACATGAGATCCTGTAAGTTCAAATCAGACTAGAGAGGTACACAAGACCGAAGGTTTAAGACTGACTTATCTAGGTCACACGAGTCCTCTGACGTTTCTTGGTACAGTGTAACGCCCATGACATCTCGAGCGTGCCTGCTGTTCACCTTATATCACTTCTGCCAGAACATGAAGAGCAGTTTCTTAACTAGGAGGATGTTTTTATCCTTCCTAGGTGGATGGAAGTTCCAGAGGAGGATATCAGTTTAGCAGGAAAAAAAAAAAAAAGAACTCCCCAAGCAGGGCCATCTTACAAGACTGAGCTCCTAAGCGGCCAGAGGTGTTGAAAGCAGAGCTATCCCGACTGCACGGCTTCCCAGTGTCCTTACAACTCTAAGATTCCTAGTCTTCAAGTATTTTACAGTGGAAACCACAGGGCATTGCCCCTGTTAGCTTCTCTCATGCCTCAAGAATGAAAAAGATGGTAAGATCACTGACATAAGCCCCAGTGAAGTCTTCTCCAGAACCCAGACGGGCCATAAATAGACAAGCGAAGGACAGGCAATAGGAGCCACTCAGGAGCCTGGAGGAAACAGGATAAGCCTGGAGGAATGGCCTCTGGAAATGGACAAAGAATTCAGAGATGGCTGGGGGTGGCCCTGGAAACCAAGTGAAACTGCCGTTGCTCAAAAACAGCTCGCACGTTCTACCCTGAGGCCTGGACTGTGGGCAGCCCTGTGGCAAAGGTGGCAGCTATTAGGACTCCATGCAGATTCTAGCTGGGTCCCCCAAACCTGGCACCTTCCTACAGCTCACAAATCCTGGACACTGCCAGCCAAATACAAACAGAAGCTAGCATTTTGAGAGTATCCTGTAGTTGAGAGCTCAGGGAAGGTACCTTCTCGCCTCCCTAGGCTAACTGGAGTCCAACAAGCACTTCACTGGGGTGGTGTATTTCCTCTACCTCTATCTACAACACTGATAAACTGGGCTGTGTTCATAATAATCTGGTCTAGAAAACAACTCCCCCAAGGTGCCCTGACTTCAATCTTAATTCTGACAAGTTCTTGCCTCTCTCCGGTTGACAGACTGGTAACGACACATGGTCCAATTCAAACCTGCAACTTAGAATTTTGGAGCAGACTTTAAAATTTTGACTAACAAAATCCCAAGAGGCCAAAGGCTGTGCATGTTCCACATAAGGAACCCTTGTCCCTCAGAACAGACGTGACACTCACGACTTTCACAAAAGCAAGACAGAGTTTTTCTTCCTCCAAAAACAAAAGGGGGTGGTGTACAGGGAGGAAGAGAAGGAAAGGAGCCAAACCCCTCAGGCTCCACAGTGGGAGTCAACAAAATGTCCCCAAAGTAGAAAGGCATCAAAGTTATTTTTAAATGCAGAAATAAAAATACAAAATAGATATACTTAGGGAATCAAGGTGTTGGAGGAGAGGAGGCAAGGCACCATGGCACTGGAAAAGGATTCCATTCCTAAAACTATATGCATGTATAACTCCGAGAAAAACTGTGGGGAGGGGGGTGAGTGTGTGACCTCGTGGAGGCCAGAGGAAGGTCTCTGCTCTACACTCTCTTATTTCCTTAAACAGGGTTTTTTTGTTGAACTTGGGGTTAGGCTGCCGACCAGTCACCCCAGCATTCCTCCTGTCTTTACCCACCATAAGCTAGGGTTACTACATGAGGAGTTACAGGCTCATGCACATAGCCACATCCAGCATTTTTTGTGGGCGCCAGCATCTGAACTCGGGTCCTTGTACTTGTACAGCAAGTGCTCTTACCCACTGAGCCATCATCCCTCCAGCTCCAAGAAAAACTTTAGAAAAGAGACAAGAAAAAGGGATGAGCTAAGACACCACAAAGGCAGGTGCTTTCTAACTCCAGCCATTGAAAAGTAACACATTAGGTAAATGATATTTAAGTACTGTTTTACTCTATTTTTCATCAAGAGCATTATATTTTAACTATCCTCCTGACTAAAGTAATATTTTGTATTGTTTGGAAAAATTAGAAAGTAATCTCCCTCCATGAAAGGAAGGTGGGGGACACGACTACATAATGCAGAGGGGTTTCCACTTTTACACATACATCCATGTATGGAAACACACAATCGTCTTAAGTTCTTTGCCCCAAAACAATAAGACTTGTGTGTGTGTGTGTGTGTGTGTGTGTGTGTGTGTGTGTGTGTGTGTGTGATGAAAGGGGATATATTTTATTTGGCAGCATATTAAATAAATTGAGCCTTTGCTTCTTATACCATCAGTCAATACCAAGCATTCACTCTACAAGGACAGGCATGTAGAGTTGTACACGGCACCTTCACAAAATAAAAAGCTAATAAGCAACAACCAGAAAATCCTTTTTTCAAAGTGATGGTGTGATTTTTTTTTTTTTAAAGAATTTCCATCTATAAATTGCAGCGATGAGGTGGGATCTTTCCAGAGAGCTGGCTTAATCTCCAGCTGTACTACTTTCTGTCTCTGTTAAGAAGCTTCTATCTAGTGCATGTTTTGTCTCTCCCTGCAAACGTCTCCCTACATCACTAGCCTTCCCTCAACTGCACCCTGATTTCCTGTTTTATTCTCCTCTCCTGTGGGGACCTGTGACCTACCATTCTACCCTGACACACTATGGAGCTAAGGGCATTTTTATTTTGCAGAACAGTTGGATGGCCTAGGGTTTAAAACTGGAATACACTGTACTCCATGCATCCATTTTCTTAGGTCCACCCCTGCCAGCTTGGCTCTGCTTGGTTCTGTTGTTTATTGTTGGGATTTAACTTTAATAGCCAAGGCAGCCCCATCTTGGAGCTGAGTAGGAAACCCTTAAAAAACAAAAAGGCCTAACCCCTGCCTGGAGACACCAGCAGACCTGGGGGATCTCTGCAAATGGAAGGAACATTTTTCTAGAAGAGAAACCAGAGAAGAAGGGGATTAACTAGTGTCAGCCACATTGTACTCCTTCTGGGGCACCAGCCCAGCATCACCCCATGTGGGGAAATCATCAAAAGATCCAGAAGGCAAAGGCAAAGAGGGGCTGGCCTTTAGTGTTTGGGGAGGAGAGGGTGTGGTGCTGAAACTCAGGGTTTGACTCCTTTTCTGACCACTCCACAATGCCTGGTTCTTTTTTCCTACAAGCTTCTTTTGAAGTCAGGTCATCCTTCCCTTATTTTACTTTGTTTTGTTTTGATGCTGGGTCTCACATAGCCCATG
The DNA here is from genome assembly GCA_902168325.1 of Peromyscus nudipes. Lineage (NCBI taxonomy): Eukaryota > Metazoa > Chordata > Mammalia > Rodentia > Cricetidae > Peromyscus > Peromyscus nudipes. Next base: position 9,391 of record CABHPH010153450.1, read on the forward strand.
CTGGCAGAGAATGACCTTGCATTCCTCATCCTCCTGCCTCTACTTACTTCCCAAACAGTAGGATTATAGGCATGCACCTCCACATTCAGCTTAGGATATTTGGGTAATCTAGATGCTAGACTCCATTTACAACAGCATTTTAGGTCCTAATAACTCTAAACAAATTCATTTTCTTTCTCTCTCTCTCCACCCCCCCTTCCCCTTCTCTTTGTCTGTCTCAGAAATCTGTGCAATTCACATAGTTGCCATTCAGAGCTCCAATGTGTCTCATAAAAAGTCTTGACCATGACAGGTCCAGGAGTGATCCCAAGTCATCACAAGAAGCCTCCATTAGAAGATACAAATCTAATCGGCTAATTCAGCCAGCCCCAAATCTACCTGCAACCTTAGCACCCAGGCCCCATAGGCTCCTAATAGGCTCTTCTGGTCAGATGTCACTGTATCAACAAATACACTGTGTTGTCCCTGTAGCACAACCTTCGGTCCATGTCAAGAAAGGACTATGAGATAGGCACAGTGGTACATGCCTATAACTCTAGCACTTGAGAGGCGGAAGCTAGAAGTTCAAAGCCACCCTGGGCAAAAGGAAAGAAAGAAGAAAAAGGAGGGAGGAAGGAAGGGTGGAAGGGAGAGAGGGAGGGAGGAAGGGAGGGAGGGAAGAGAGAGGGAGGGAGGAAGGAAGGGAGGGAGGGAGGGAGGGAGGGAGGGAGATTGGTTCAGACTAAACAAGACAAGACAGGACTTGGCAAGCTCACACTCAAGGACTTACAGTAGCGCACTCTGCTGTGCTCTTCCTGGCAACAACTCTCAGCCCATCTCCTGATGAAATGTACAAAAAGAAGGCGAGACACGAAGGCATACAACAGGCAGTCCAACGATTCCAGAGTATTTCCCCCCAGAAAGCCAAGAGATCGTTCTAGCTGAATGAAACAAGCCATTACACTTCCAAACTAAGTTTTCCACAGGACCAGAGGTCAGAGAGACCTGCTCTCAAAGAGCAGCAAGAAGATACAATTTTTCATATGGTAGCAAATGTCCCTTTTGGATTTGTTTCAAACCTTGGGTTTCAAACCTTGGGGTATAGCTGGGCAGTGGTGGCGCACGCCTTTAATCCCAGCACTCTGGAGGCAGAGCCAGGCAGATCTCTGTGAGTTCAAGGCCAGCCTGGGCTACAGAGTGAGTTCCAGGACAGGCTCCAAAGCTACACAGAGAAACCCTGTCTCAAAAAAAAAAAAAAAAAAAAAAACCTTGGGGTATGATTTTCTGATAAACAACTGTTCTTGAATTACAGAGGTCATGGGGTGACTAAAAGGGTGAGGATTCTGATGAAAAGCGATTACCCACGATTCACCTTTTCCTGTCCAAGAGGCCAGGGCCTCTGCCTGCACCAAGTCTTGACCAGGGATGTGGGTCCGCATGACCCTAGGTAGGGGATATGTACTACAGTGACGTTCAACTGCAGAATGACTGAACGGTTTTGAACAGCACTGAAACACACTGCGCTCTCTATCCAGCAAAGGGCTGGAACGCCAATCCTGGCTTAAACCAGCACCCATAAGCCAGAGAGGGAGGCGCGATGTCCCAACCAGCAGTTGGCCGAGCACGTGTGAGGGAGGGTGCAGCTGCCAAGCCTTTCATGTTTACCAGGAAGGAAGAGTGTTGATTTTGCAGATTTTTGATAATGTTTTCACAGCCAGTGTTATTCCCAACCCATTTCAAAATGCAATCTGAGAAACACTCCATTCCTCATCAGTCTACTTGTACTTCAATGGTTCCATCAACCTGAGGCACAGAAGCCCTTTTTCTCTGCTGACCACACCTCCAGGCAGCCAAGAGAAGGACCAAAAGGAAGTTGGGATCTCTGCCATGGCAGTGCAGGGCAAGGAAAATAATATCAAACTCAGATGTAGAACACCATGGCACAGGACCCTAAGGATCTAAGACATCTCCACAGGCCAAATAAGAGCTGTTAAGAGTCTTACAACTACCTTTGACCCTGTGGTTATATTTACTGCTCTCACTTTTGAAACAAGCCACCTAAATGCAATAGGCCATGAAAATTAACAAAGACTAGCATTAACTGGAAGGTTACTTTAGAGTAAAGGTGAAGACTACACAAAGCAAGGAGAAATCTTGCTGGCTGGGCCAGGACGCTAGGACAGAAGCCCTCTAAGCTAGAAAAAACCACTAGCAAAAACATGCTGAGACTGCCCAAGTCCTTCTGAAAACGGGTTCTTGGATTATTTTCTGACAGTTTTGTTTGTTTGTTTTTCCACACAATCTTGAACATTGACTATTTTGTAGGAGAGAGATTCAAAAGAGAAAAATGTCGCGTCCTTGGGAGACCCAGAAAGAATGTTGTTTGGAGTACGACTCTTTCCTATGTGTCTCTTACACTCACTCAACTAGCCTTAAGAGCAATCTGCTGCCATGGCTGATGCCCAGCAGGTACTGTCATAGCCAGCAGCCTCTGCCATACACTGATGAGGTGGGGGAGGTGTCTGGTTTGATCCCACCTCGATGCTGCTCTGTGTTGGTTAATACCCTACTTTGGTTATGACCCAAACCTACCTAGAGTCTCCTTAGAAGGACTACTGGGAACGCTGTTACTCAATAGCTTTCCATCCAAGAAGATCACAACTGAAGGGATCAACTCAGTTTAGATCATGGATTGGTATACTGTAGCATGAATCTTAAAAGTCTTATTAATAAAATCAAACCTGAGGCCAGTTATTGGGGCGAACACTGGAAGGTCAGAGAGACAGATCAAGCCACAGCTTCCTCACCTCACCGGATCCTCTGCTGGTCTTGTTTCCTCAGACTGGAGGCCTCTGAGTCCTCATCCAGAATGGGTCTCAGCTGAACTGCTGCTAGAAGCCTGAATGCTTAACCAGGCCAAATGCTTCTCCAGGCCAAATGCCTCTCCAGGCCAAATGCTTCTAGTTTCTGGTCCTCACGCTTTATATACCTTTCTGCTTTCTACCACCACTCCCTGGGATTAAAGGTGTAGGTCACCATGCCTGGCCGTTTCCAATGTGGCCTTGAACTCACAGAGATCCAGAGGGATTTCTGTCTCTGGAATGCTAGGATTAAGGGTGTGTGCTACCACTGCCTAACCTCTGTTTAATAGTGTGGCTGTTCCGTCTCTGACCCCAGATAAGTTTATTAAGGTACACAATATTTTGGGGAAAACAATACCACCACAGTATACAAATCAAATGGAAGTCACTCTAGCTTAAAAACATCATGGTGAACCAATCTATCCATCATCATCAAGGAAATATGTGTAGACCCAGCCCTCTGTAGATTCTACCACTTCCACCATGCTTACAATACATGCTTACAATACAATAATTTCAGGAATGAAATCAGCCCGGAGGAAACTAAACAATCAATCACACAAATCAAAACAAAACCCCAAACCCTACTGACATTCACCAAGAAGCTGTAAGAATGGATTAAGTGTGGACTACAAAGGCCACCAGACTTCAGATGCATACCAGGCCCAGAGGCAGAAGTAGAGTTTGGATAGCAATAGACTGATAGTAGACATTCCAACTTTTAACAGACCTCCTTCAAAATCATATTGGAAACCCTGAGGCTGGCTAGCCACTCAGGACAGCTGTGGCAAGTGTGGTACCTATAACAGGTCAGCAGACTGAAAGTGAATCAAATCCTCTTTTGTTACCTTCCTGAGTATGGTTCTCAGAACCCAGCATTAGAATCCCTAAGACCTCTCTAGGCCTGAGGAATCAAAGTAGTTGAATATGGCCTCAGCCAGCCACTCAACACAATCCCAAAAGTGTAAGAAGCACTGCTAATAGGCTATGTTTTCCTGAAATGGGGTCAATTTTAAGATTTTTATTATATTTAATTATGTGTATGGGGGTACATATAAGTGAAGTCCTCAGTGAAGACTAGAGATTGCCCTGAATCTGAAATTACAGGCAGCTGTGAGCTACCCAACATGGGGGCTGGGAACCAAGCATGGGCCCTCTGCAAGAGCAGTATGCACTCTTAACAGCTAAGCCATCTCTCCAGGTCCTGAAATGGGGGTAATTAAGAAAAAGGTTGGGTCTCTCAACTAGGGAAGAGATTTAACAAGAAATCACTGTCTATAAGAGAGAGTCAAGTGGCTGGGGGCAATTAGGAAGACTAAGGTTGAGAGACAGTATAATCAGCCATCCAGCTCCATATGGAAATTCTCCATTCATTCACCTGATAAAGACCATGAGCCAGGTTTCTCCCCCTGGGGTTTGTTGTTGTTGTTTTAGGTTGTTTTTTTTTTTTTTTTTGGGGGGGGGGGGGGATTGAGGTTTGGTTTGGTTTGTTTTCAAGACAAGGTTTCTCTGTGTAGCCCTGACTGTCCTGGTACTCACTCTATAGACCACGCTGGCCTCAATTTGGAGATCCACCTGCCTCTGCATCCTGAGTACTGGGACAGGGGACTTTTCACAGGAGCCGGGAACTTGAGTTTGGATAACTTGGGTTGCCTTAATAATGAAGGTGCTCACTAGTGTGGACAGAGGTCTGTCCAAACCAGTCTAAAGTACCAGTAAGAACCTTCGCCCAATAGCACAACCCAAAGAAGAGCAACTACCTGAAGTCAACCCCAGTTCTCGTGGAAGTTGCTTCCATCCCCTTCAGATACAGCCCTGGACCCAGGGTCACCAGTGCCCATTCAGCTCACTCTAAATCAGTGGTTCTCAATCTTCCTGATGCTGTGACCCTTTAATACAGTTCCTCATGCTGTGGTGACCCCCTCCCCAACTATAAAATTATTTTCATTGCTACTTGATAACTGTAATTTTGCCACTGTTATTAAGTGTAATGCAAATAACTGTGTTTTCCTATAGTCTAAGGCGATCCTTGTGGTTATCTGTTGACTCCCCCTATAAGGGTTTCAACCCATAGTTAGAGAACCATTGCCCTGGCTAATCCAAACCCCTGAGCTGACGTCAACACTCACCCAACCATAAGAAAACAAGGATTTCACCTGTCACTTCCGAAGTGTAAGGCTGTGCTGGAGTAAGCGACATGAGTGGGACTTCGGTAGGTGGGGTCGCTTAGCCAGTGATGGTGCTTCACACCTGTAATTCCATCACCAAGTAGGCAGGCAAGTTTGGGGCCACTCTGGGCACATGGGGAAGCAAGCTTGTGTAGCTAGAGTTTTCCTGCCGGGCCCACAGTCAGGACAAATCTCTCTCACCCGCCAGTCCCACAGCCGCTCAGACCCAACCAAGTAAACACAGAGACTTATATTGCTTACAAACTGTATGGCCGTGGCAGGCTTCTTGCTAACTGTTTTTATAGCTTAAATTAATCCATTTCTATAAATCTATACCTTGCCACATGGCTTGTGGCTTACCGGCATCTTCACATGCTGTTTGTCATGGTGGCGGCTGGCAGTGACTCCTCAGCCTTCCACTTCCCAGAATTCTCTCTTCCTTGTCCCGCCTATACTTCTTCCCGCCTGACCACTGGCCAATCAGTATTTTATTCATTGACCAATAAGCAACATGTTTGACATACAGACCATCCCACAGCAAGCTTGCCTCAATAACAGAATAAAAGAGTGATTACCAGCCTACCACCATCAACTGGGCACTTGTTTAAAATGCATTGCCTAACAGCTCTTGGGGGAGGGGTGGAAATAATGGAATACGTGTGATATGGGGGTGGGGGTGGGGGGCTGTCGAGGGAAGGAAAGGAACCAGGCAGAGAAGGGTGGGGGATATGAAGAGGATGGTAGGGGGGCAATTAGAAAGAAAAATAATGACACATTTGAAAAAGTCATAATGAAATCCATTACTTTGTATGCTAACCAAAAAGATCACATTTTAAAACTGTATCCACATTGAATGCAAATTCTCTGATCCTACCCTAGACACACTGAATTAGAAATTCTGGAGAGAGGTCAGCAACCTATGTCTTCACAAGCCTTCCATGTGATTTTGACACAGCTGAAGTCTGGGAACCAGTGGGTTATGCTATCACTATGACCCACAATGGTAGATCAATAAATGTAGCATCATTTGCATAGGCTTACAGAACAATTGCTAATATATTACCTTAGGGATACCTCTCTGGATCTCAGGGCTCTATGATTCACTTTGCATCTCAGAACAATGCTGAGATTCAAAAAAAGCAGCAGTACTATCCTGCCTTCTAGAGAAGGAGATTCAAGTGGGGGCTAGGGCTGGTATAAACTAACCCTACCCAGGGCCCTAGAGCCCACTCAATCACTGACAACCTCATGCAATCAGAGACTTAATTCCAAGTAATTAAGAGTTACCAGCCCACGGCATTTTCTTTTCTCCACAGTCCCAAGAGATACTGTCAACAGCAAGAATGAAATGCACTTTCTCTGTATAGTGTCCATTGGCGCTCACCTCCAAGTGACTCCTTCTAAGACCACCATAAACGGTGGTGATGAACCGGAAAAGTGATTTTAAAACCACTAGGAGTCATGCTTAGTCTCAAAGCTGTCCTGACACAGACAACAGCCTCAACTTAGAAAACAGGCCGGGTGCAAAGTTCGCTTACAGGTGGAGGGCTGGAACTCACATTGCGTCTTCCTAGGACTTGATGTGGAGGGAGTGGCTAAAAACCCCATGGCAAGCCACAAAAACCTGTCTGAACCCAAAGGTTCAAATCCCAGCTTCCAACATGAGACTGAAGCCCACATTATTTAGCATCCTGAGCCTCAGTTTCTTCACCCAGAGCCACAAGACTCAACTTGAAGGAGGGCTGAGAGGACCACATGACAATGTATATAGTCTAGCGCACCAACGACACTCAATAAATTACTGATTCCAAAAAGACTAAGGGAAAAGAAGTAAGGTGGTAAGTTCCCGGGTAGTACTACCATCCCCTGCTGCCCTCTGCTTTGGACTTTCTTCAGCTATCAGCTCAACAGTCACTTCTCTGGGAGCTTTCTGTAGCCTCCCAAACAGGGTCAGATCTCTCTAGGATGTGCTTCAGCGCCCTCAAGTACTTCCTCATCACAGCCTCACGGTGATTCTGATTTGACTCTAACTGACTTAGTGTCTGTCTTTTCTATGACCCGTAAGACTCATGAATTACAGGCTCACCGTGTGTTCTCTCTCTGGCACTTTGCCCTATGCCTGGAACACAGCAGGCACTGAAATGTTTGTAGACTGAATCATGCTAGGACAGCTGGGCAAGGAAGGGTAAAGGCAAGAGGAAGTCATATGTGCAGGGAGCTCACAGGGCAGAAGTCTGTGACCCAGGGCTACCTGGAGCATACAGAACTTTTTCTGTCCCAGTAAAATCTGTCCGGAGCTGGGAAGATAGCAGTACAGTCAACAACGAGTTTACTGTGTAGGTATGGAGATCTGGGTTTGAGTCCCACAATCCACCTAAGAAAGGTGGGATCCCTGAGGCTCACTGATCAGCCTGTCTGGCCTACTTGGTGAATTTCAGGCCAATGGGAGATCCTATCACAAAACACCAAGTGGATGACACTTGAGGAATACCACCAGAGCCAACATAGCTGATTATGAAATATATGGTGATTAAACCCACAGGCATCCTCTTCCAGTGGATGAACACCAATCCAGGTCTTGGTCTGCTCACAAGGTTTGCATTAAATGAAATGAAGACGATGCAGGGTGCCATGAAAGTTCTAGGATTCTTGCAGCTCTCCCTATATCTGCCCTGGCACAGCCAGCGGCCTGCAGCCAGGCATGGAAAATAATGCTGCCAAGTGTGACTACTGAGTGCCTACATGTGCCAGGAACAGTCCTAGGAGACCTTCAAAACCTGGTGAGATGGGCGGTCACCATGTTACAGAGAAGGAAAATGAGACTCTGGAAGGTTAAGCCAATGTTCATAAGCAAAGTAAATAAATAGCACAGCCAGAAACTAGAACCCAAATGAGTTGATTGCAAAGCACCTGGGCCACACTCAGCTCTCAATCACCAAATGGGATTTTAGTCTTTGCAGAAAGGGGACAATTCCAGTTCAAGTTCTTCCACTGCTCTGTGACCCAGCATAAGCCACCTCACCACACCAGGCTCCGGAGATACTCCCTCCCCAGTAATGTAAGAGTACAGCACATGACCAGTTCAGAGGAGACACAGTGCTACTGAGCTCACCAAGTGCTGAGCAGTCAAAACCTATTAGGAAATGACATCTGCCTGGCCAGGGACCCAGCCACGCAGTTGCTAAGCTCTCACCCAAACTGTAGGTTATTAGAAGCTCTGAACTTTTTCAAAATGACAGGGGCCAACAAATTGTTTACTGGGCCCCTTGAAACCAGCCTGGAACTTGGAACGAACCAACAATAAACAATAAGGAAAAGGACACTGATTACATACATCTAAATAAATCCAAACCTCCCTTCTACAGTGGGAAGTTGAAGAAAATATACTCTGTAGAAGGAACACATATCCGTCCCCAAACCTCCTTGAGCTGACACTCATCAGTAATCTTCTTTGCAGCACAAGCCTCTCTGGGACGTGCCCAACATCTGCACAACCACAGGGGCAGCCTTCGATGCCTGGGCCATCCGACATCTAAATCTCCCTAGTTTCATCCCCTGCACTGCTGGGCAGAGCTGGAATTTACAGTCTCTTCTACCAAGCCTTACAAGGTCAAAAACGTCCGTGTTGTGTAATTCCTCTGATGAAAAGGCTGTGGAGCAGTCCAGGCTAAGCGGCCAACACAAATGACACTACAGAAGCCCAACAGCCAAAATGTAGAGTCAGCAAGGGGCAGCACTTGAGCCTTTGAGCCTGGTGCTGGCCCGACTTCAGCACACAGGCCTACCCCTGTCCTGGTTCCTATGCCCTGCCAGTTCCCACCAAAATGTGCACAGCCACCCCCAGCACCCTGTCCTAATGCCCCTGCACCATAACAGGGGACGGAAAATAGCTGGCAGTCATGTGAGGATGACCTGAGCCTTCACACTCCACATAGCCCACAGCAACTCTAATGGGTACAGCAAGGCATGGAGGAAATAGCCAAAGACATCCATCCTGTAAAATGGATCATCAAGAACATAAGGGGAAGAAAAAGACTATCCATCTTCTTTATCAAACTTCAAACCTAGCAAGACATAAAATATTCCCGGGGCAAGAAAGTAGGGAGAACCAAAAGTAATAAGGAGGGAGAAAAGGAAAGATAAAGAGGAGAAAAGTAGTGTACAGAGCAAGGCCCTGGTCAAAACCCCCCATCCTGAAGCTGCCGTATCCTGCTCTGTGCCCTCCCACTCCTAACCAAGGCCCTTCAAAAATGAAGCTTGAAATTCTACCCTAAATATCAAGCAGAAAAGACACACGGAGCCGGGTAATGGTAGCACACACCTTTAATCCCAGCACTTGGGAGACAGAGGCAGACGGATCCCTGAGTTCGAGGCCAGCCTGGTCTAGAGAGTGAATTCCAGGACAGTCAGAGCTACACAGAGAAAGCCTGTCTCAAAAAACAAAACAAAACAAAAAAAGCAAGGCTGAGAATACATCTAACCTATTAGATCCAAAGCCACATTTCTACAAATGAGGAAAGGGATAGTCTCAATAGCTAAAAGGAATCCAATAGGCATTCATGCTGTAAAATTTGCTAAAATGGACATTTCTACAATAAGATACCTCAAGTGTCTTTATATAATCGACACTAATACTCTGAGTCCCACTTACTCTGCAATGGATGGCTCCTGTGCTCCTGTGCTATTAACATCCTGAATTCAATTACCTCGGTGATAATTATTAAAGATAAGACAAGAGCGTTTATTACATACCTACTATGTGTCAGACCCAAGTGACCTGTGTACCAGAGTCCCTTCACTTGGCCCACTGTCTCCCCAGTCCTCAAACAGCCATGTGGGTTAAGAATGGAGAAAAAGGACAGAAGTACACACCATCCTTCAGACACAGTGAACAATTTAAGGCAGAGGTGACATAAACTCCAATCTATCGATGACCTCCTCATCATGGAGACCTGCTAACTGCCATCATCCTTTCTCAAGTGGCTTCTGAGCAGATGTTCCCAGCCTCCAAGCCTTCCTGATGAAGGCAGAAATCTCTCCCTCATGTCACCTTGCTTCTGTTCAGCAATAAAACAAAATCAGAAATTAAACAAGACCTGAGAATGAATTGATATCACTGACTTCCAAAAGCCAACTACAAACAAATCCCATGAGTCCCCACACCCCAACAACTTCATGTCAATACTCAGAATCAGGAGGCAGAATGTACGTGTACAAAGAACGCTAGAGTAACGATTGCAGGGCCAGAGTTCTTTCTGCATGACCACCTAGAAGACACACAGGAGCCAATTTACAAGGCTGGCACGAACCAACAGGACAAGCAGGCTCCAATATACCATGCACTTGTTTATATGTCAGGCATCTGACTGGTGCTTACAGACATGCAAGGCTAAATCAATTTTTACAACAAATTCGAGGCCAGTTTTATCAGCTCAGCTTAAGGATGGAGGGAAATTTAACCCCAACTCACAAAATGAATTAAAGGATAACACACACACAAAAAAAAAAATCTAAATCCGGGATTATTCAACAGACACACTTCGTCTCCTGGTGATGGAGAGGAAAGAGGCAGGACCTCAGAATACCTAGACACTCTATCTTCTGCATGTGGATATGGCAAGTGGAAATGAATGCTGGGGTAGGAAACCTGCATGCCAGAAATAACATATGAACAGCTTCTCCATGGCTCTGATAAGGTGGCTCACCTCCTAAAACGTTACCTCACATTGCTGCTCTTGAACATTTTTAAAGTTAATCTATTCCTGCTACGTAAGACTTCAGCACAAAGGAGCAAAGTGTGGCCAGATCAGGCTTCGGGGACAAGGAAACAATCCGAACCATCTTATTCAAATTCTATCCCAAGATTTGACTAGAGCTTTCAAGTTGCAAAGTGAACACCACCAGACTCCTCTCAGGGCTGGCTTCTCTGTTTCATCCTAGGCCGCCATGGATGAAAATAGCATGGCGGAGATGTAGCTCCAAGCAAACTGGCCCAGCAGGGATCTATTATAGCCAAGCTCTGTACCCTAAGCACCCCATAACTGAGTGTGCGTGTATGGAATTTGGGAAAACAGTTATGAAAGGCAATCAACTCTCGTTTAGAAAACAAGAGAAACTAAAACCACACTTATCAACATTCCTACCACGGTATTATTTTGGGACATTTCCTTATAGTTGTTCATAAATATTTGGCACATGATTGTGACCACGGCTTACACAAAATTCTATTTGTTTTTCTTCTGACTTCTATTTTGGCTTAAAAATCAAGAGTCATAGGTCCTATGGCACCTCACCTGCCAGCCACCCCCCTGCCCAGATGAAACAGACCCCTTCCTTGTCTACGCTGCCACCACCCTCTGAACACATTTGAGTCACACCCCTCTGAACTACTACTAAGTAGGCTACTCTGCAGGCTCTGCCCATGAAGCACAGCCTGGCTGTAAGTTTTGATTCTTTCTCTGGTGGAACCAAGACATATGTCAACATGGGCCAGGGTGGAGCAGCAGAGCCATGGCTAATTTGTTTTAGCCATTCTTCCATTTTCTTTTTTAATGTGGTTTCAGTTTTGCTGTAGACAAAATGTAATTTCTCTCATGCATATTTAACTGACTGTAATAAAAGTTTCTTAGAACTACTATTGACCAACTGTAAAATCACATAAGCCAGAAAGAACTCTGAGGACCTGGGACATGGATCAATGCACCATTTTAAAATAGGAAAGTGGATGACCTCGAATTCTGCAAATAAATAAGCCCTGACAGCTATAAGCCAATAATGATTCTTGACACAATTACAGACCAAATGATACTGGGGAAAGGCAGTATGAGCGCACAAAGACAAAGTCACTAATCATCATCATCATCATCATCTTCTCACTAGTGATTATCAAGTTGATAGACCAGGTAAGGTGCGAGAGATTTATATTTCAGCAGCATCTAAAATATTCTACCATAAAGAACTGGGGTGGTGGCTAGTTGGTAAAGGACTTGCCACACAAGCATGGAGACCTGGGTTCAATCACTAAAACTCACATAAAAGCCAGGCATGGTAGTACATGCTTAAAGTCTCAGCACTGGGGAGGCAGAGATAGCTGGATCCATGGAGTTTGCTCAGCCACCAGCATAATCTAATCCACAAGCCCCAGGTACCAGTAGGAGACCCTGTCTCAGAAAACAAGGTGGATAATTCCTGAAGAACAACAACAACAACAACACACACACACACACACACACACACACGTACACAGGCACACACACACACTACCACATACACAAACATACATACACACATAACACACATACCTCACCAGGATATACAAGCTAGAAAAACAAGCAATTTTCACTACTGTCTTTGTAAGCTAGGTGACAGCCACTTCCACTAAATTGTCCCTCCTTTGGGTCCATCACACATATAATACCCCTCACGAACTTAAGTTTGGCTGGGCTACCCATCTGTTTTCCTACAACTAGGAGTCTAAACACCATGGCCCAATGTCCAGCCCCAACCCTCCCCCCCATTTTTGTAAATTTATATTCTGTGACATGTCGTCTCTGGCTATTTGGGTATGAGAGTCGAAGAGCTGACTTACAACAGAGTACAAAGAACTGAACTTCAAGAAAAAGCTTGCCCACCTCTGCAAGCGGCTGATCCTCTTGCTTCAGGCAGGAAGGTGGTCTTACTTCCTCTGTGGGTCCTCAGCATTACCACAGTTCCTGGCACACAGTTAACATCTAGGGAGTGAATAGGTGATCACTGGCATCACTGTCTGCCAGATGACCAGCTAGAAAAAGGTTGCTGGCAGCATGACACAAGATTTGATTCTTAACCACACCCTATCCAGTGTCCCTTTAACAATGACTTGGCTAAAGACACAGGAGGTAGAGTTATCAAGACCTCAAGTGGCACAAAAAGGGTAGAGGAGCTAGTGCTTTAGGTAACAGAGTCAAGATTCAGATGATCCTGAGAGCCCAGCCTGTGGGCCAAACACAAAGCCAACTGAGCAAGTATGGGTTGGGACCCGGTCTCAACTTCCCCAAAGCCACAGACGGGCACAGTGTGGCAAGGTCCATCAGAGCCCACAGTACGAGTAATACAATCTCCTCCAGCAGCAAAATTAGGACAAGTGTCCAGCTCACAAACCCCTGTACCACTCCCTCCACAGCCTGCCACCTTCAGGTCACAGATGGGGTCTCTGCCCAGGACACCACACTTTTTAAGGTATTTTTAAAAGTCTCCAATCATATGCTTGAAAAGGCACCAAACAGTTCATGGTAACAAGTCCTTACTCCATCCAGATGCCTAATTCTCTCTCCTCCTCTGGTCACTTTGAGACACAGTCACACTACGTAGCCCAAGTTGGTGTTCCATTTGCAGTAATCCTCCTGCATCAGCCTCTCAAGTGCTAGGACTATAGTCATATACCACTATTCTAAACTAAAATATGAGCCATAATCCTTGAATGATAAGCATATACAAGCTCTTTATTTTTTCCTTTTTTGTGGTCTAGGGATTAAACCCAGGGCCTTGTACATGATAGGCCAGCACTCTACCATTGAGATGCAACCCCCTCAGTCAACACCACCCCTTTCTCATGGACCCTTTTAGAGGTACTATATATACTCAAGCACATAAGATCTGTACTCTCCCTTTTAGTACAAAGTGTAATGTACCATATATACAGTTCCAATCCCACAGAGCCTAATGGCTCACTGCTCTCTGAGTCTGCACAGTCCTCCACTGTGTAAAGAAGGTTTTATGCTGATGGACTTTGGGTTACTCCAGTCTTTTGCTACACACACTTCTGTAAGGAACACACACACACACACACACACACACACACACACACTTTTTCAAATACACAGATATTCTCGTAGGGAAAAAAATTCAACAAATGGAACTTTATAATCCAGATAAATATTGTCAAACTGGATGTCACCTTTTAAACAAGATAAAATAAATGAGTATTTTTCCAAAACAGGAGGCTGAAAGCTTAGCCTTGGAAGGAAGACCTAAAGAACTGTAGTGTGGAGAAAAGCGGCTGAGGAGGGAAAAGTGACTGCTGTCATCTCCAAACCCCACTGGCGAGCGCCAGCACTTTCAGTCCTACTGATGTGCTTGAGTTGAGACAGCACTGGAAGGTTCTCCAATCACCCCGCCGACTGTCACAACTACCCTGGAAAGGGTATCTTTATCCTTTCATTATGCAGGTGTGAAACCCAGGCCAGAGTCCTCTTACTAAGACTCCAGAGCAGAAAGAAAAGAACCTAGACTCGAACCAAGCCAGGTTAACACCACAGATGATGTTCCTCACCCCACCGCAACCCTGTCCCCTCCTGCTGGGCCCTGGGATCAGAGTGGCATTCTCAGACTTGGCTATATCAATCTGATGCCCAGAACCTGCCACAGATTCCCATCTACCTTTTCAGGTAACAGCAAGCATATTTTTAATAACTCCCCACTCAATGAATCCAGGGTGCACATGTTGGTTAATTTGTTGTCAACTTGACACAAGCTAGAGTCATCTGAGAAGAGGAATGAGAAAATAGCTCCATAAGTTAGCATGTAGGCAGGCCTGTAGGGCAGTTTCTTGATTGGTGATTGACATGGAAGGGCCCAGTCCACTGTGGGCAATGCCATGCCTGGGCAGGTGTTCCTGGGGTATGTTAGAAAGCAAACCGAGGAAAGCACAATTGGACACAATGCAGAGATCAACAGACTGGAGTCCAGCCCCAGATGAATATGTCTGCAGCAAAGCTCCTGCATCCATGGCTCAGGGAACACTGTGGAAGATGGGCAGGAAAACTGTGAGAGCCAGAATACCAAGACGTCTATGCTGAGACTCTCCTAGAAATGGCTGCATAAACAAGACCCGAACAAGGACAACATCAACAGACATACTAACGTGGAAGGGGAAATCTCTCGGGGCTCCCAGCGCTAGACAAAGACCTACAGACAACTACTGACTGCTGAGAGAGGGAAAATTAGCCTCTCCCAGGGATGAGTTCCCTAACCGTTTATCCAGTACAAAGCGATCATCCCTGAAACCACATATACACAACCAACAAAAACGGATTCATCAAGTTATATTTCTATGTTGGTGCATGTATACATATACATATGGAACAGTAACTATCAGAGAGACTACTAATTTGAGAATGAGGGGAGGCCTGAGAGGGGTTGGAGGGAAGAGACATGGGATAGCCTGGGGGAAAGAAAGAGAAGGAGAGAAGTGACATAATTATACTTTAATTAAAAATGTATTTCAAAAAAAAAAGCAAAGCAGCACTCTTCCTTGGCTCCTGCTTCAGTTCCTGCCCCCAGGTTCCTGCCCAGTCTTCCCTTCATGATGGACTTCAGCTATAAGATGAAATAAAGCCTTTCCTCCTCAAGTTGCTTTTGGTCATGGTCTTTATCACAGCAACAGAAACCAAACTAAGACAGCACACAAGGCTGGGAGCTATTGCTCTAACCCACGGCAGTTCTCTAACTAGGCCAAATATCAAAAGCACCTACCAAGAGCTTGTAAAACGGATTTGGGGAGCCTCACCCCCTGAGTTTCTGAGTCAGCTGGTCTAGGTGGGGCTGGAGGATCTGCATTTCTAATAAGTTCCCAGGTGATACTGATGCTTTGGCCCAGGGACCAGACTAGTCTGTAAGAGCTGCTCCCTGGCAGCAAGAGCTGTCACTACACTTAGTAATTAGCACATAACATTTTACAAGGTGTGCTGTGCCGAGGAACTTGCACTGCAAGTCCGGTGGGAGAATGTACTCTATCAAATGAGGGGAAACAGGAACGTGCATGCAGGGACACACAGACCTGCCCGTGGGTGCGTACATGTACACACACACAAACATTAAAAAGACACAGTGAGGCAGGTGCTCAGAGAAATGGGAGCACAGATTGAATTTAGCTCATATTAAAGAATTTATACTGGGCCAGGGGTGTAACTCAGTTCGTAAAGGGCTTGTCTAGCACGCCCAAAGCCTTAGGTTTGTCTCAGCCCCACATAAAAGCCAAGCATGGTGGTACACTTATAATCCCAGCCCTCTGGAGGTGGACATACCATCAGAAGTTCAGTCATCCTCAGCGATGCAGTAAGGCTAAGCCATCCTGAGCTGCAAGAGATCCAAGAATGACCCTACACTTAATCCTCCTGCCTCCATTTCCCAAGTGCTGGGATTACAGACATATCCAAAAATACAGTGGTTTGCCTAAATAAGCAGAGAGCTCCTGTCCTTGAAGGAAACAAGGAGACGATAAACAGCTAAGTGACAGAAATGTCACAAGGCACCCATGCACTCCAAGCCAGTGAGGAGCTGACATCCATCACCTCTACCATTTTCACAAAGCTATAATGAGTCTGCATAGGCTCCAGTAGAGAGGAAGTGCTTTGTAAGTCACACTCGATTCTCGGTGAACTCCCCTACCATAGCTTCATCGCATAAACTTACACCAACTGTTGCACTGCTATGCCTCAGTTTCTCTCCACACAAAAGAAAGATGTTGTTAGCCAGTTCTTGGGATTAGCTCACCAAGTGACTAGCAAATAGTAAACAACTGACAGATGTACCAAAGTACTGAAAATGCACACAAAAATCTGTCTTTCTCCCTCCGTGGTTCTCCACTGCAACTAATCCTGTGTCTACCTGATATTTCCATTAAAGCCAAGCTTGCAAAGAACCAAAGGCAAATTCAAAATCATATTGATGCACCCTTCAAGTTCCATGCTTTTACAAGCTAAATAACTAGCATATCACAAAAAGCCATTCTTGGGCCAGCAAGATGATTCAATGGGTAAAGGAACTTACCACATGGGAGACCTGAGTTCAACCCCAGGAACTCACATGAAATTGGAAGGAGAGAACTGACTCCACAAAGTTGTCCTTTGACCTCTACCCACAAGCCATCGTGTGCATATGTGCAAGGGCACACACACACACACACACCATAATAGTATTTATTTAATATTAAAGCCGTTATTCCAACAGCCATTTGCTATGCACCCCCTGTGAGCAGAGAACCATGCAAGATCCCGGAGGAAAACAGAAAGGACTTGCCTTCTTGGTGTCTCATGTCTCTCACCACTTTCACAGTTTAAAGACAGCTGTGGACTCCCACCACCTGGGTAACGCCAAGGGGTTCATCACAACTTACTGGCTGGACATCTGCACTTATAGAACAAGGAAAGTCACAATGCAGAATGATGGGAACGGAATGAACCAAGACCCAGGAGATGGTTCTTAACTGTTAAAACCAAAGGTACAAGGTGTTGAAGGCACTTAGGAAATACCTAAGAGCAATGGATAAGGAACTAGAGAACTCCTGGGCAGCTAAGTAAAGCTGTTGTACATTAAGAACCATTTCTTCTAATAAGGAACCACTGGGAAGGGCTCTGTGTGTCAATGAGCAGCCCCTGCCACTCTAAGGTAAATGGTTCCTAGCTAGCCTTTTGACAAAGAATAAACTGGTCCAATTGGCTACTTATATGAATGAGAACAAATGAAAGCCACAGAGGTAAAATGGCTTGCCCAAGTCAAATTTCCTAAGTCCAAACATATCTATGATCGAGTATGACTTGATTGTCCCCTAAAAGTCCAAGTGCTAAAAACTTGGAGGCCACTGTGGCAGTACTGAGGAACTAGAACCTTCAAGAGGTGGAGCCCAGTTAAAGACGATTAAGTCAGGGAGACTTCACTCTCAGAAGTGGATTAACCCATGCCTCACTGGAGTTGGCTGTTATAAAGAACTAGTCAGGCCCCTCCCTGGCCTCCTGCTGCCTGTCTCACCACATGATTGTTCTCCTCATGTGCTCCAACCCTCGTGATACCACCCACCATGTAACCCTCTCCTGATCGGAGCAGATGCTGGGGGCCGTGCTCTTTAGTCTCTGGAACTACGAGCTAAATAAACCTCTTTTCTTTGTAAAGCACCCAGACTAAAGTATTTTGTCACAGTAACAGAAGATGAACTAAGCCATTAATATCAGATCCATAAAGATCACTACACAGGATCCCCCTCTGAGGAAGACTGGTAAGTAAATACCAAGTAGATCAAACAGAGCCCTTCTGTTGCCAGAGAACACCATCCACACTCTAGTCACACTATTTCCTATTCACCCAACTGAGCACTGGCAGGGCACCGGCTGGACACCAGCCATCTCCATCACAGGGCAGGTCTTCATGAACTTCTTTACCACAGGAATGAATGCTTTACTTCCCTCTGCCTAGAACACCTTCCAAGACACTGCTGCACCTGGCACACTTCCCACTCAGCCCAGCTCCGACTGCCACCTCCTCCTCCGCCAGGCCCAACCAGGCGCTCCCTCCTCCCTCTCCCACAGGACCCTGCACATGCCTGTTAGCACTTATCACACCTCTTTGTAATCATCTTGTTTACCTATGAGACAGCTCCTCAAGGGCAATGACTTTTGTCTGGGAAACCTCAGCCCCAAGCTCAGCTTGCCATGTAACACTTGCACAACAAATGCTTAGAAGGTGTTTAATGAATGGGACATGGGCAGAAAAATCTCGGAAGGAAGAGACTAATCCAGTACCTTACCACAGACACAGACTCAGAACCCCACAAAGCTGTGGATGTGTTTCACTGGGCGGTGGGAAGAGTGCCTATCACATTATTTCTTTTGCTCATATTTGAAAAGTTGAGTTATTTTCTCCCCAGGGCCAGGATGGTCAGACTGTTGTCAGCTGCACTTAGAAAAATGGAGTGCAGTCATCACTATCAATGCCCCCTATACACCTGTGATCCACCCTCCACGAACAACTCCCTCCTCCTCACTCTTCCACACCCAGCAAAGGACTCTCTAGGACTCTCCGGACACGACCACCCGTATTCTCTCTCTGTACTCTACACTGAGCACAGGTACTTACCTCTGCTCATTACTTTATCATTAGCTCCCCATGGGCCTCTGGCAGGGTGGCAGTCCCATCCAAGACTCCCCAGAGCACAGGCCAAGGGAAAGAGACTCCAAACATTCAGAGCTGGAAAGGAGGATTTCAGACAGAGGATTTTACTGTAAAGAGAGGCCAAAGCCAGACCGCTGCCCTCAGCCAGATGTCGTGAGCCCGTTACTCTGTGCAGCTGAAAGCTCACAGCCAGGGAGACTGCATTAGGCTTAAAACATGGCAGTGTCAACCCTGTGCCATGCATTGCACGGCTCTGCACAGATGGCATGGCTGGCTCCACCTTCACAGCTCTGATCCTGATCCCTCTGCCCACTGTGCTGCCAGTCTGGACCCTGCTCTGTAAATGTGGGCACTGCCTGGAAAATAGAGAGCAATGGAACTGGGGCTCACAGAGAAGTGTCTAGATGCTCTGCCTACTGCTACCATGCTGTCCATATTTACCACGAGTCTACCCAGTCAGCACTGTCTGCTCACCCTCAATCAGAACCTTCCATTTTCAAAGACAACAATCCTTTAGACCTTTCTGAGGGTTCCCCCCCTCCCTTCACATTTTAACTGCTATATAGAAACAAGATTTCCTGACTCTCTCTTGTGTTTATTGTGCTCAGGATATGTTTCCTAATGCCCTGAGAATTATTCCCATGGGGCACATTCAGCTCCTTTGGAAACCTGTGACACTGAAACCCCCTTTCCTGAGTGCCTTCCTTCAGGGGCATAACAAGGCTGGCCACCACTGATAAGCCTTGGACTGCATGGAGAAGCAGCATGGCCAAGAGGCAGGCAGTCTGCCTCCCAAGCCGTGAGACACCCCTCTGGCCACATCCCTTCTGAGTCTGTTTCCCCATCCATAAAGCACAGACGATGCATCTAACCCGAAAGGTTACTGCACAGATTTGAAACAATATTATATGCAGAGCACGTGGGGCTGGCAGACTGACCTCCCCCACGAAGCAGGAACTCATAGAACTAGTTCACCGTTTCTCACGCACAGTCAACTTGGAGTTAGAGAAAGTGTGGTAGATTTTACTCTTGCCCTTAAGAAGGCCTCCTGCCATGAATAATTACAGCCATGGAAAGAAGAAATGAAGGGAATTGCTTTGACATCAGACATGTCAAAGGATGTCTGTTGTCCTAGAACTCATGGCCTCTCTCTCCCAACCCCCACGACCACACTGTGGGTTATCTGAGACAAGTCACTAAGCCCCAGTGAGCCTCATTTCCTCAGCTGCAAAACAGAGATAACCTTTCCAGCAACCCTGGGGGCACAGGACATCAGGGCAGTTGTCCCTGTTCCCTGGGTGTGCTCGGCAAAGCACCTGTGCACTGGGTCCTGGTGGGAGCCTTGCCAGCCTGGGCTCCTGCTTCTCCCTTCCTGACCAAGCCTCTGTTTGTTAGGACACTGCTCTTCTTTTACCACAGAGTAAAGCCCACCCGACACCTGCATTCAGAACCCCCACTTCTCCATTCCATGTACAAGAAGTGTAATCCCTGTCCAATAACAATAATTGACTCAAGAAAGACATGTGACTTAAATCCAGCCTATAATGTAAGAAAGGAAGAGTGTGTGTGTTGTACTTCCAGAAGCGTCCTAACTCTTGAGAAAAAGTGCCAGCATCTATCTGTAGCCTTCAGGCCTGAAGTGAATGCCTGACAGGTTTGTGGAAAGGCTGCAGCCCTCAATGCTAATGATGGCAATCTAGGCGGGACCTGGGGACTTGCTGCCCTCACCCAGACACTGAAATGGTCAACTCCAGGGCCCGCCTTATGTCTGAAGTCAGAAGGGCACAATTCATAGGGCAGGCCACAAGAAGCCCCTCTTGTTTAAGGAGTAGTCTCCCAGTTGCTAGCCATTCTAGCTTAGGTTTTGTTACCTGAAGCTGAAAATATCCAGATATAGCCTGCATAGCCTAGGGAACATGTTAAAAATGCAAGCTTTTACATTCCAATAGGGAATGATACACATGATAAATAAGCACCACAAAGGGTCCTTCTGCTCCCCAAAATTTAGTAATAACTGATTTCACAGACCATGGAGACTCCAGAACAGCACCTGGCACACAGTCTGCATTTGAAACATCAACTTAGAGCAGACTTCCCAGAGAAAGACCATCCCACCTCCCTACTTCCTGTGAAAAGTTATTATGGAAAGAATAGACGCGGGGAATCTGAGCTGTTAAACAAATGGCACCTCTTCCTCCCAGAGGCTGCTTCTGCACAGAATTAGGAAACCAGCTGCTAACATTTGGCCAAAAGCCTTTCCCATGACAACCCAATATTGCTGCTGCATCTGAGCCACCACAGCTGGGGACATCACCTGGACCTGCTTGCCATGCTAACCACGGTCCACAGCACGGAAAGTCTCAAGGCTATACAACTGGTCATCCCCATTCTCCCAGTGGCCTTTTTAACTGCACTGAAAGGTCAATTTCCTGGACTTGCTATTTCTTATCCTGGAATGATCAACCCTGTGGCACCAGGAAGCTACAAAGGAAGCTGAAGTTATTAGATGAAAGGAAGAGCTGCTGGGCCACCAGACAGAAGAGCCCAAAGGGATCACAACCATCTCCTTCATCCCAGAGTGGGGCTAGGTCTGGGGCTCCCCTTTATGCAGCACTGTCAGAATGATGGGGAGTGGGTTTTCTCACGACAGAGCAGCTAATGTGTGGACCGGAGAACAGAGACTGCTTGTGTTGATAAAAAGAGACTAAAGGGAGCGGAGGGCACTAAACTCAGAGGGAGCCTTAGAGGATACCCGTTGACCACATAGACCATGAAGGCCAAGAGCAGTGAAGAGCATCTCACCTCTGCTTCCCAATGTTAATGCATGTGATTGGAGGTTCATTTAACTAATGTGGACTTTTCTGTACCCTGTTCAAGAAACGCCTGAAAAGCTACTAAATGCAAAACCGCGCACCAGCAGCTGTAGTGACAAGACACGGGCCGGAGCGAAAGACAACATACGTGTCACAGATCTAACAGCAGAGATAAGGCAAATGGAATAGAAACCAGAGAGCAAGAGCCATCTCAGGAGGAAGCCTCCCCAGCCCTCCCAAGCTCCACAGAGGCCATGCAGCCTTTGCTCTGTGCTTCCTCAGCGCCCTGGGTCTAAGGTTATCACCACAGCCGCCATGGCACACTGTTCTTGGCTGTTCATCACTCTTCTGACTCTCTGAGCAAAGTTCACATCATTTTCTTCGTCAGTATGTATCTAACAAAGATCTTGGCACTAGGAAGCACTCACTCAGCATTGGCTAGTAAAATAGATGGAGGGACAGAGGGAGGGAGGGAGGGAGGGAGGGAGGGAGGGAAGGAGGGAGGGAGGGATGAATGGGTGACTGGAGATTCTAAGGAACTGCAGGCAGTGAGGCAAGAAAGCCTTGCTGAAGGGCTGAGGGAACTGAGCCAGACTTTAATGGTGAGGACAAGTGCAGCTAAAAGCCCACTTCCTCCAAAGTACCTAGAACCATGTTAGATACAAAATTGCTGTCTAATAATTGCTTCCAATATAAGTCTACTACTGAACTCACTTGTCTTTAAAAAAAAGATGTCTTAGCTGGGTGGTGGTACCCACGCCTTTAATCCCAGCACTCAGGAGGCAGAGGCAGAAGAATCTCTGTGAGTTCCAGGCCAGCCTGGGCTACAGAGCAAAACAAGGACAGCCAGGGCTACACAGAGAAACCCTGTCTTAAAAAAACAAAAACAAAACAAAACAAAACAAAAAGTGTCTTTACTTCTTCACTTCCTACAGCCTTTAGCTTCTTCTTAGATAGACAAATATAACCCCTCAACAGTAATTAATTAGTGAACTAAAGGAAAAACAACTGCCTGCCAGTCTTGACAAACACTGCTCTAATACAGTGTAGAAAAACAGGACACTTCATTTGTCTTGACATGGAGAGTTTCCAGGACACACTGTTAAGTGATACAAGCAAGTTAGCTCACCTTTCCCCCTTATGCATGAACCTGCCTGCAGACATCTTAGAAGAATACACAAGAAACTAATAAAAAGGATTGCCTATCTGTTGAATAATATAATTACTTCTGAGAAAGAGAATGTTACCAACTACATGCTAGGTCAAAGAACAAACATTGGAATTGTACTGAGAAAACTGGAGTACATGCTCACTCTACCTAATGGAGCCTAGGAAGGGGAGGAGACCCAGTAGAGAAGTAGCTACTGCCACCCATGCATTTTTATAGTGCTCTGATTTCCAAACTCTGTGCACATCAAATATTCAATAATAATCTTTTATTAGACAAGGAAAAGCTTAAGAATTTAGCTTCCCAACTTTTCAGATCAAAAGGTTGGGAACACTGCTGAATGGTCACCTTAAAGAGCTCCCCTAGACAGAAAATAAAATCACCCACCACTCATCACACCACCTCTTTGCAGGGCCCAAGAAAACAGCCTGAGTGGGGAGAGCTGTACATGGCCTAAAAAGGCTGGGCGTCCACGTGGGGCTGCTAGGACGGAGGGACAGAGGGGAATATAAACAGTGTGACACAGACATAGAGCAGCTCAGGTTTTACACAATCATGACAACAAAGTGAGATTGATTCAGGACTGAATAAAGCTCTTTATATTGTTTCTACTTAAAAAGGAAATGTATTGACTACAGTCCTCCTCGTGGATTTATCTTTCCTGACATCAAGCACATTCATAACCTATTTTAAATTCCAGAGGACAATGGTGGGTTTAAGAAAGTGAATAGCTGAGGGTTTTGCCAGGCCGTTTAAGACATTGGGCTGAAGCTTCTCTGACTCTTACTTGTTCAGGAAATGGGCACAATGTAGTATTTCTTTTTCTTATCAATCAACTTCCAGTTAGAAGAATGCACGTTGGATTGTCCAACCTCGAGGCAGGTCTCTCTCTGGAATGGCTGCCAGGACCCATTTTAGAGACTATGCATGGTGTCATTTCATAACTACTCCCTTCCTTCCAGATATCACAGCAACTCCTGAGGCTCAAGCCTGAACTGCCAGCCTAGAGGGCACCTCGTCACCTGCTTCTACACTGCAGCAGGTACTAGGGCCACTGTCCTTCCTGAGCCTGCTGTACCATCTCCTGCTGTGGAACCTTCACAGACTGTTCCATAATGCTTCATGGACTGCTGAGCCATAAAATTTATCATCCAAACAGGGACATTTAAAACTGGCAGGGGCATTGTTAGTAATTACACTGGGAGAAATGGTAAACCACCCCAGAAAACTAGAAGGTGAAGCCAGCCATCCTCCGAAAGGATTGCCCAACCGCCATACCAGAGCCTGAGTTCAAGCTCCCCACCTTCTGATCCCCTCCACCTTTCCGTCTTTTGCATCCTGAACATATCTCAGGGTCGCCACCACAGGCTACAGTTGCTCCGCATGCCTCAGGCCTCCTCTCTCTGGACATTTGCTCACTCCATTTCATCTTTCTGCCTCCACGAACTGCCAGTCTGTAATCTGTAATGCCCACCTCATCTACCTATGCAGATCTAAATCCTATCTTTGTCTCAAAATACAAATTACTGCATCAATTCAACAAATAAATATTCATCAATTGCTATTGTGTCTGGCAAATGAAAAACAAAGCTAAAACACTTCTACGCCTCATGAAACACACTCTCTCTCTCTCTCTCTCTCTCTCTCTCTCGTGTGTGTGAGAGAGAGAGACAGAGAGAGACAGAGAGACAGAGAGAGAGAGCTACCTACATATGCATATGCACACACCACAGGAGATGGACAGAGTGATATGCCAGAATCACACTTCTCACTCCACAAAGCCATGACATTAGAGACTCCCACACATGCTAATCACCCTCACAAACAAACACTGAGTGAAAAATTACCAGGAAAGAATCCTACCTACTTAGTCTGAAATGAGTGTGGTCGGTTGCTTTTGTAGTGCTAGGGCTCAAACCCAGTGCCACAAGCCGCTCTACACAAGCAGTCTACACTGAACTATATCCCTATGGTCAGTAATAAGGGCATTGATTTAATAAAGGAAAGAAAGTACAGCTAGCTGGATCCAAGTTATTTCCATACTCACAGAGAAGTAGCCCAATCAATTCTCAGCAGCCTGAACTGGACCCTACCTACCTGTCACCTGCTCAGCTCATGCGCAGCCCCGGGCCATATAGGCTCTCATGCCTTGCTGTAACTTTTCTTCCAGGTTCCTGACTACCACCACCACCACACCAGGCCTCCGTGGAACAGTGAGAAGCCCAAACTACACAAAACCCGTCAGGTACGGCAAAAGTTTTTGAAGCTAAAGCTTCCCAGACAGGCCCTTCCACTGACCTGCGCAATTCATGTTGAAAACACCAAGCCCCCAGTGGGCCAGGTTTCTTAACCTCCACATGTCATAAGGGCAACTCTTTGCTCTAGAGGGCTGTCTTATACACTGTAAAAAATTTAGGAACATGCTTAGTCACAATGAAATAGATGCCAATGGCACCTCCTAAATTATAATAACACAAATGTCTCCAGATATTGTCCCCTGTGGGTGCAATTACCCCTAGTGAGAATCACTGAGAAACAGTAACCCCACATAAACGTGCCATCCCATCTTTAAACGGTCAAATCACTGCAATCCACAGTCCAGCAAGATAGTACGGGGGTAAAGATAGATAGAGCATTAGATTGAGCAGACCCCATGCTATACATTTGATCTTTATTCCCTCCCCCTTTTTTTGAGATGGGGTTTCTCTGTGTAGCCCTGACTGTCCTGGAACAAGCTCTGTAGACCAGGCTGGCCTCGAACTCAGAGATCCAGCTGTCTCTGCCTCCTGAGTGCTGGGAATAAAGGCATGTGCCACCACTGCCCAGCTATACTTAGGATCTTAAAGGCCTAAGTGTTGAAGATTTAATCCTCAGCCTGCAATACTACTAGGGAATGTGGAATCTTTAGAGGATAGGGCCTAATGAAAAGCACAGAGGAATGCCCATGAAAAGGATACTGGGCCCCATACTGTCTTTCTGTCTCCTGGCTGCCATAAGCAAATTTAGCTTCCTTCTTCATGTGTCTCCACCATTCTGTGCTGCCTGGCCTTGCTGATAACAAGGCCACGTAGCCATGGACTAAGACTTCTGAAACTATGGGCCGAACTACACCTTTCCTCCTTGTAAGTTTATTATCCCAGATATTTTATCACAGTGTCAGGAAGGTGACCAGCACACTCAGGTTGGAGTCCTGGCTCTGTCTTACAAATTCTGTGACTTTAGGTAGGTCACAACTTCTTAATTAGTTCCTTCATCTGAAAAACTATGAGGGTGGGGGTGGAGTAATTCATGGTGAAGCCATGGAAATCACAAAAACAACACATAAAGA
>CABHPH010153451.1:4063-21474 GCA_902168325.1 Peromyscus nudipes
ATAGGGAGGAGGAGAGGAGACAGGGACAGGAGGATCAATGAGAGACAAGGATGTATGAAAATGTCACGATGGGTCCAGTAAGGTGTGTCAGTGGGTAAAGGTTCTTGTCACCAAGCCTGAAGATTTGAGTTCAATCACCGGGACCCACGTGATGGAATAAGAGAATTCACTCCTGCAAGTTGTTCTCAGACCTCCACAGGCATGGATGGACTCTCAGCACACACACACACACACACACACACACTTTAAAACACACTTTCTAATTAAGGCTCTCCTTTCTCATGCAAGCACATCACAGTGTATACTGAACTTCCCTTTCCTTTCAAGGCACTGGCTCCTTTCAAAGAACAGTAAAGACAGCCTATGGGTCACAATGTATTTCAGTTCATTTATTGCACAATCATCATGAGAAAAATGGGAGCCTACTAACTAGGGTGTGGGGGTGTAAATCTGTAATCTCAACACTTTGGGGACTGAGGCAGGAGGAGTGCTATGAGTTTGAGGCCAACCTGGTTTCATAGTAAGCTCCCAAGACACTGAATCAAATAAATAAAGTGTTATCTAGGCCAAGTACTGCATTTCCCAGAATCCCTTGTGGTCTGGTGTGACTGTGACTGGATTCTGGCTATGGAATACAGACAGAAGTGATGAACACTACTGTTAAAATCTGGCCCATAAAAACTTTCCATTAAGCTCTTCTCAATGTTCCTTCCCCTTATGAATCCTAGAAGAGAGGGAACCCAAGATGATTTGGTGAATCTTCTTCACCTGAATAACGGTCACCCTAGGTCATATGTTCTCTCTCGGTGTTGAAAACAAGCAAGAAATGCACATCTGGGAGTTTGCTTATTTTTGCTTTCTCTTTGTTAGTTTTGCATTTGATTTTGAAATTGCAATTATACTGCCCTAAACACTAATTAAGCCAAAGGAAGCCTTTTCTAATGCTAGAAACTCAGACAGCAGAGGAAGATTTGGGAAGGTCAAAGAAACTTCCTGCTTCCCTGTGGATTAGTAGCTTCAAAAGTCACCTACAGAACTAGGGGAACGGCTCAGTCTGTAAAGTGCTTCCTGCCCAAGCATGAAGTCCGGGGCTGGGATTCCTGTAACCCACATAAAAAGGCAGGCACGGCAGCACACACCTGTAATCCCAGCACTGGGAAGGTGTAGAAAGACAGATCCTGGGAGCTCACAGGCCAGCTAGTCTAGCTGAACCAGTAAGCTCCAGGTTCAGTGAGAGCCTTGTCTGAAAAGCAGGGTGGGAAGCAATTGAGAGAGACACCCAACATTAACCTCTGGCCTCCACACACATACACATATGTACACAAGTCACCTATAAGGGTGAAAAGATGGCTCAGTCAGTAAAGTGCTTGCCAAACAAGCATGAGGACCTGAGTTTGATTCCCAGAACCCACGTTAAAGAAAGTAAAAAGGCCAACCTTTCCATGATGGTATGCATTTGATATCCACCACGGGAGAGGTGGAGACATGGAGATCCCTTGAACTCAATAGCCAACTGGCTCTGCCTAATCAGGGAGATCCTGGCCAATGATAGTCCCTGTCTCCAATAACAAGGTGGGCAGCTCCAGAAGAATGACACCCAAGGTTGTCCTCTGATGTCCACACACATGTACACACACACACACACACACACACACACACACACACAGAATAAATGAAGAGTCATCTATCTATGCACAGAATCACTTTAATGTTCTTGGCCAAAGAGCCTCCTTCAGGTGGTTTCTTCCTGTCCACTTTAAGCAGTCATTGTTGAGACCATTCAACAAGGCTCCCCAGTATTTCGGTTTAGAAGTTCATTGACCAATGATTTCGACAGTCTCATGATATTATCATCCTTCGCTCACTCACTCAATGTTTCATTAAATATCTCAACTGATGAAACATCCCAATTACCAAGTATTGTGCCAAGCATTGACTAAACACAGATAGCTCACTGCTCACTGCTGCCAGGAGATGGGATAATGGTCATGAGAACAGTTAGCAATTGTAAAACCACTATAAAACACTACAGTGGGGTCACAGTGCAGGTACCACAAGTTGGGCATATGTGATATGCTGGACACCGTGCTCAGAACATGATCTTACTGTTTCATTTAATCAGCCCAACAACCCATCCCCATTTAATAGAGAAATCAAAACTCAGCAATATCAAGCAGCCATCAGAAGTTGCACAAATAACTATTTTGCTACTGGCCTGTTTTCCAACAATTAAGTAAAATATCTGAGGCAGGCTAACTTCATAAAGAAAAGAGGTTTCTTTGACTCTCGGTTCTGGAAATTAAAGAGTATAATGTCAGCCTAAGCTTCGCTCTGGTGACGATCTCACAGTGGCTAGTGGCCAAATGATGGAAGTGTGTACGGAAGAGGTCACATTCACAAAACACGAAGTCAGAGTGCAGTTTTGGTCCAAGCTTATGCTTATCACAACTCATTCTCAGCAGATTGCATAGTCCCAGGAGAGTCACCTTAATCTCATCTGAAGGCAGTTCCCTCTGTGATCTGAGGGTCTTCTACTGGGCCCCACTTCTTCAGGGTCTCAACCATTTCTCAGCATCACCACATTAAAGAGCAAGTTCTGATCGTGAACCCTTGGCTGCCACCCTGAAACCATCTGCAAAGCATTGCAACTACTGTCAGGGTCAAGAGTGAATATGAAGTTCTATCTGATTCCAAAGTCATTTACAAGTTGTGTGAATTATGACAAATTGGCTAAATGCCATAAATCACTATTTCTAATCTGAGATGCCATCTCAGTCCTAAGGAAAATAATTTCCATAAGAATTAAGTTGCAGGGTTTAACTGTTTGCACACCATAGAATGCTTGATAAATACTATGTTCCTATAGTATTTTATTGTATATGTGCAAAAATCTGATCCCCATGACTGAGTTGCTTCTGGAATGGTAGCAGAGGAAAAAGAAGCTTAAATAAATATTTAGTGTTTCTATTGTGGTCAAATTTCGCAGATGGTGTTTCTTACAGTACTGCTTTTGAAGCTGCGGATGTAGCTCAGATAGTAGAACACTTGCCTAGCAGGAACAAAGCCCTGGGTTTGATCCCCAGTACTGCATAGACTAGATAGAGTGGTACAGCTATACTATTATAGTGGTACACACCTATAATATCAGCACTCAAGAGGTGGAGGCAGGAGGATTGGAAATTCAAGGTCATCCTAAGCTACAAAGGGAGTTTGGGGTTAGCCTGGACTGTATGCGATCCTGTCTCAAAGAAGAAGAGAATTAGAGGGAAGGAAGAAGAGAGACTGCCTTCACACGTGCTGAGACACAGTTGATGTATGTCCAGATTTCATCTTTACCGCAAAACACAGTTGTGATGAGGTGACTGTCAGCTTTCACAGGTCACAGCGGGGCTCTGTTTTGTGAGCCTGTGTGTAGCTTCAGCTCTAGAAGGTTCCCAAAAAAGAGCAGCTCCTCTCTCCTGAGTTTCTGTGCTGTGAGATGGATCCTATCAAGAGCCCACTCAGGAGAGCCTGGTTTTGTGTCCCATACCACTTAACTGAGTTACCACACTCCATGTGCTTATCGGGGCTCAGCCATGGACTTGGAGCCAAGAAAACCCTTGAGAACTGAGAAACACACACGTGGAAAAGAGCCTGAGACTCTGAAGAGAAAGAACTGAGAGGGAATGACCCTTAGAAACTGGGGACAAAGCTGGTCAGTGCCTGTGGATTACAGATTTGGAGACTTTGGGAATCTTCATCTCATGCTAAGGCTTTTAAGCATTATCTGAAAAAAGATTTCAGTTGAGCTGAGCTATGAGGTATTTATGAGTGAATCTTTGTGAGTCCATTTTCTAAGTTAAAACCTTTACCAGTACCTAGTTATGAGACACTGGTCAAGTCTCTAAAGCTCTCTTTACTATAAACATGAAGTATTATCTCACCTACCTTCTAGGGTTAGCAGTAATTCAGTTTGAAAACATTTAGCAAGATGTCTAGTATTTAAGCAATGCTTAAGCAACTTCAGACATTTCCAGAGCAGGTTTTAAACAGAGAGCAACTGAGTTTTACAGGCTAGGAGGGATCCAAAATTGAATACACCATTATCCTCACATCCCCGGCCACAGACAAAGCATTTGAGGAGGAAGAGATGGAGTAAGGAAAGCAGTGATGAGGTTGACTTAGATAAACTGGTCCTCTTCCCCCTACCAAAACCGGGGACAAAGCTGGTCAGTGCCTGTGGAGTCCCAAAAGCTTTCGGACTTTCCTTCCTCTCAAACCTGTTCTGGTGAAGGATATAATGTTGACCATCCACTGTAGTGTGGTAGCAAACTACCATGATTGCTCTTTCAGGGATATTGACGTTTTAAGCCGCACTGGCAAATGCAATCTGTTTTGCTTGGGAGGGCTGGGGGGAGTTGTGTTCAGGGGAGCAGTCATGATTAACTTACGCGATAACTTGTGTGAGGTGATGGCAGGTAGGTAAATGGGATTCAGGCTTAGAGCTGGAAGACAGCAGAGGGTCCCTGAGCAGCAGCCTTAACACCACACCACAAAGAATTTCATGGAATAAGGATAATAGACATTGCTATGCTCTAAACTGTGGATGCTCCCCCTCATAAATTCGTTTAATGAAACCCTAACTCCTAAATTGATGGGATTTAGAAGAGGGACTCTGGGGAAGGTGATTAAGTCATAAGAATGGAGCCCTCAAGGATAGGATTAGCTCCCTTAAGAAAGAGGCCCAGAAAACAACCCTGCTACTTCCTCCATGAGAGGACATGGGGGAACAGCATCATCTGTGAAGCTGGAAATGAGTTGTCACCAGATGGGGACTCTTGTAGAACCTTGATCAGTAGCCTTCCCAACCTCCAGAACTATGAGGAATAAATTTCTACTCTTTATAGGCGATGTAGTCTATGGCATTTTGTTGTAGAGGTACAAATAGGAGGCTTCTCCCATTTGCTAGATGCTTACTGTGGAACCATAGTCTAAGAGATTTTCCCACCGCATACTCACTTACCCACCACAATGGGGTTTTGTAGTAGTTCATCCCACCTCTCCCCTTGTATGAATGAGGAAATTAGGCATAAAGAAAAATTAAAAAGCTCCAAGCCGACTAGCACATGATATAGAAGGAGTCAAGTACAGGCTGGCTGCCAAAGAGAGCATCAAGTCTCAGCCACTCTGTGTCTCTGCCTCTCTCCTCTCTCTCCTGCAGTTAAAAAGGCTCCTTGGAGGACTGAGCCTTACAATCGCACTCATGGTATGTTTGGGGCAAGTCAAACTCCACTCTGGTTTGGGTCTCCCTCTTTACAAAGTAATATGATTAGACTAGACTGTCAAGGCTCAATCCTGTGGTTCAGATAAAAAAAAAATTTAAAATAAGTAAATGTGTTGGTTAATTTTATGTCAACTTGACATATGCTAGAGCAGTGATTCCCAGCCTTCCTAATGCTGTGACCCTTTAATACAGTTCTTCATGTTGTGGTGATCTCCAACCATAAAATTATTTTTGTTGCTACTTCGTAACTGTAATTTTGCTACTGTCATAAATCATAATGTAAATATTTTTGGAGATAGAGGTTTGCCAAGGGGTCATGATTCACAGGTTGAGAACCACTGGACAGAGTCATTTGAGAGGCAGGGACCCAAATTGAGAAAATGCCTCCATAAGAAAGGGCTATAAACAAGCCTGAAGAGCATTTTCTTAATTAGTAATTAATGTGGAAGGGTCCAGCCCATTGTGGGTGGTGCCATCCCTGGGCTGATGGTCCTGAGTTCTATAAGAAAGCATGCTGAACAAGCCATGGGAAGCAAACCAGTGAGCAGCACTTCTCCACGGCGTCTATATCAGCTCCTCCCTCCAGCTTTCCTGCCCTGTTTGAGTTCCTATCCTGACTTCCTTCAATGATGAACAGTGATGTGGAAGTGTAAGCCAAATAAACCCTTTCCTCCCCAACTTGCTTTTGGCCATGGTGTTTCATCACAGCAATTATCACTAGGGCAGTAGATTTCATATTCTTTTAAAGAAATCTAGCAACACTGGTGAGGTGGCACACGTCTTTAATCCCAGCACTCGGGAGGCAGAGGCAGATGGATCTCTGAGTTCGAGGCCACTTTGGTCTGCAGAGTGAGTTTTAGGACAGCTAGGGCCACACAGAAAAAACCTGTGTGGGGAGAGAGAGAGAGAGAGAGAGAGAGAGAGAGAGAGAGAGAGAGAGAGAGATCCAACACAAGAACTTGGCTCTGAAGAGATCCTGCTGCCCTCTTCAAGAGTTATCTCCTGGCTCAGATTTGGTGGATCAGTTTGGGTAAGAGAAAAAAAAGCAAGGGTCACATAAGGCACAACTGGCTCCTCCACCTTACCCTATTCTTCAGTGTCAGCTCAAAACTGTGAAGGTGGGGGGAGGGGAGCATCTTGGGAGCTCTCCTAAGTGACTGGCTCTCATCAAGTTGGGTCTACTGAATTGGTCCCTGATTCCTTTCACATGTCATAGTATTTAGCCAAGAGCTAGGCTCATAAATACTCATTGATTGATTGACCAAGAAAGGCATGGCGTTGTGTGCCTGAAGTTCTCTTTTATTAAAGCTAATCTCTGTTGGAATAAAGACACCGTTTGAGATTTGCTCATGAAAAATGCATCTTCATCATCTAGCAAGTCAGGGATTTAGCAGAATGTTTCTACGTGCTCTGACCTGACATCTTTCTGGACAGATCTAAAGACACATACGCCATCCCCCTTTCTTATTTGCTACTCAAACTGTCAAGGGGCTAATAAGAAAGGAGACTGTCTGACCCCGCCCCAGACCTCTGAAATTGGATCTACATTTCGACAAGCCTCTCAGACGATTCGTTAGCATGCTAACTTTTGAAAGGCAAGACAGAAGAGTAGGCAAGCCTCACTTGATGTACAAGGCTGTCCAAAGGATTTCTCACTCAAGGGCTTGGGACATAGCACAATGGGAAAACACTTACCCAGCTTACACTAAGCCCTGGAGTTGATCCCCAGTACAGGAAAAGAAATTAAAAGAATCTCTTGCTTAAAATTTGAAGCTTGCTTTACATTTCTGAAATTAGTGTGAGCCTATACCTGCATACAAACACACACACACCTAAATGCACACAAAGGTGCACATGTATACATGTGCACACACATGTACATGTGCACACACATACAAGTACATACACATGAGTACTCAGAAGTTTTGTCCTTACTCTTTAGTCTACTATATGAGAAAGGACAGGTATGCTTTCTATTGGAAGAAAGAAGGGGGGTAGCAGGGAGGGGAGAACAGTGACTACCACCCATTATCATGGTCTGACAATGTGTAAGAGAATGATTAAAGAAATCAAGAAAGCTCTTGCTTGACATGGGCTTCTGAGAAAGTCTGGGAGAACACAATGGTAACATAGACCTTTTCTCTTTTCAATTCTGGGGGGGAAACGACGTTTCAAAGAGTGATAACCGCCTCCACTCCCTCATAATAGATTGTTCACATAACTAAACATTATGGGTACAGTTGGCATCAGGAGTAGCTGCATCCAGAGGCTGAATCATGTCCTCAGAGGTGCAACCATCTCTAGTTCTTGGATATTCCTCTGCTTCGGCTTTATTCTTAGATAAGTACTCTTAATGAGCATATCGCTGTGACTGTCAGCTGGCAACCACCTATCAGAAGGAATGGAAGAAAGTCTCTCTTTACGGTCACCCCTAAAGTCTCTTCCCATTGACCTGACTCATGTCGTTTGACCAGCTCTGAGGCAGTGACTCTGGCTGCTGGAGCTGCACTGGGCTTCCCACTCTGACTTATTATTGTAGTAGTGCAAGCTTGCTCACTTTGGGAGAGTCTGCAGATCGTGGTACCATTGCACAGCAGTAAAGCAGGGGCATTCCCCAATATGAACAACGATTATCGTCATCACTATAGCTGCAGATTCCTGGAGAAATCCACTCACTTACTCAGTGCAGGGACCTTATATTGTTTTCTGAGAAATCTTCCTTTCTGAGGAAGCCCAAAAGAGAAATCTATAAATACCTCTAGCTACCTGACATGAAGCCCAAAGTAAAATAGTTAAACCACCTGGGCTGGTGTGAGACCAGGCCAGGTGAGCTATTCTAGACTTTGCATGTGTTTCAGATAGCAAGTTAAGAAGAAGAAGAAGAAGAAGAAGAGGAGGAGGAGGAGGAGGAGGAGGAGGAGGAGGAGGAGGAGGAGGAAAAAGAAGAGAAATAAGGTCAGAAAGAATTAAACATCATTTTTCTATGGCTTCTATAGTCATTTCAGATTCTGACTGGGGTTCGGATTTTGTTTCATAAGGGATGATACACATATAAAAGAAAGAAAAGAAATCCTCTTTCCACATGAGGATCTCAGTTCCCATTACTGCCTTTCTGCAGCTGTTCTCATTTGTTCAGGTGGACACTAGAAACAACATCTGGTTGGTACTGTTCCCCCTGGATCTCATGATGGACAAGCAGCTTTCTAACTGTCTTCCTCAGCTCTCTGGAATGAGGCCTTGGAGGAAAAGGAACTAGAAAACAGTATTCATTTGGTCAGCTAGACCTGTGGAAGGGTGAGCATGGTCCATGGCAGTATCAATCAATACCAAACACACCTTATAGACAGATGTCCAGGTGAGGCCTGGCCACAGTTCCTCATCAACCCGAAGAGAGCGGAATTGAAGCCTTGGTCTCCTCACACATAGGAGACCTGATATATACTTCCACCTGCAGCATTAACCATTCGCATGAATTTAACCTCTTCCTGCTGTGGCAGCCAGAAACAGATGTGAATGAACAGTATTGTGTTAGAATTTTATCAGATTTATTCCCAGGCAACTGATGGAGTCTAACAAAGATTTTCAGGAACACACTGACAAAAGTTTACCCACAGAATCCACAAAAAAAAAAAATTAAAAATTGGAAAAAGTTAACCGGCAACATGGTCAGCTTGCTCAAGATGAGTGCCTACCTATCAGAGAGGACACAGGGGTGAGGACAGGAAGAGGCAGGGTCGGTCGGGGACTGCTCCCCTAAGTAGCATCATCTACCACTTGCATCCTAAGGACCTTTCTCCTCCCAAGTTCCCGCCTTTCTACTTCCCATAAAGTGCTTATCCTTGCTGAGGGATAGGGCTTACTTCCCTACTTAACAGAAGGGAGGAAAACCGAGGAGAAACACTAAATGAATAACAATGATGACCTTCAAACTGCTGAGCTTAGAGGTCCTGCCTGCCTCTGTGCTTCTAGCAATCTCTCAACAACTGATTAAAGGATTAACTATCCAATTTGCTCAAAAGAACACAAGATTCAGATACTTACAAGGTCCGGGAAGACACACATCCGAATTAACATAACAATAACCTGCACCAGGGGGATCAGACAGAAAAGTAATTCCCATTCACAGTTCAAATTTTTAAACTACCTCTAAAGTTGGAAATAGGATCTACCTTGCCACACACTCTAACAACAATAAGAATACATGTTGATATTATCCCTGCTTCTGCGGCAAGCAGGTCTAATTAAGAATGAGAATCATACATCCACAGACATGCAGTTTAACACCTGGCTTATCTACACATTCTATTAACGTGTAGATTAATATTAATTAATAATTAACCTTAAAGGACTCCATCTGATTGTGACTGGCATGCAAAAGAGGTGAATTCCCAGTTGCAACAGAACCCACAGCCCGGTTAGCACCACCCCAATATCCCAGAGATCGGACTGGAAGGGTGTCATCTTGAGCAGTGAGCTCACCCCAGGGAGGCAGGTGCTAGACAAACAACATAATCCCAGGCTTTGGTTGTTGAACCTGGCCCCACCTCTACTGTGCAGAACTATTTACTCAAAAGGACTAGACTCACATTCCCTGTGTCAGTACAAGTGAAACATCCATTTGGGGAGGATCAGATGACAGGGTTCAGGTATGGGAATTGGATGATCGGCTCCTAGGGAAGTCTCCACAAGCAAGTCAATGCAGGCAGATGTGCCCCTGGGAACTGGCAGTGGACCACGGGCTAATCTGTTTGTTGATATGTGACAGTCTTCACAGGGAGATCAAAGGGTGGGGAGAGAATCCACAACTACCAAGACTTCTGATCTAACATCAAATTCCACCTTGGGAGAACTGACCTCTGCCCTTTAAGATTTAGCTAAGGAAAAAGGAAGAAAGAAATAGAAGTTTTTAGTATCAGAAAGCAAAGCTGGTGTCTACAAGCAAGCAAACAACAATTTCATCAGGGCCTGTTGATTTTCTTCTGGGCAAAAGAGTCTTGGCCCATCCTCCCTAGTCTTCCATTTTGTCAGCTAAGAAGAAAGGTTAACCAGTTTTTGACTTGGTCTTAAGTTTCAGTACCTCAAGTACATGGTCCAGGGTTTCCTCATCTTCCTCTGCCATTCAAAGTGCTGTTGAGTGTCCCCCCTCCTTCAGAAAGCAAGTTTACACTCCCTCCTACTTTCTTCCAAAGCATCACCCCTGCTTGAAGTCCACTCTCTCTCCTTAGATGTACCCTCATGGCTCTGAGATGCAGTCTTTCTTCTCCTAAAGCCTCTGTCAAGTCAAAGGAAAAAAAATCCTTCCAGAAATTTCTACCATACCATAGCCTAAGCAAGTCCCTTGAGTAGTAACCATTCCTTTCTCTCAGCTGGGTTTGGCTATTTTGTGGGGGTCTTTGTTAACATGTACATGTCTCTCGTATGGGTGGAGGGCACATTCTCCGCGACTCCATCGAGGCGGGGCCCACCCGTTTCTTTTCTGTGGTCTCAGCTAGCTAAGCCCATAGCACCAAGCCCTGCTTCTGTTTACATCAAGATTAAACCTACAAATGCTTGTGTGTTGTGGGAAGATCAAGGATGGACCGAAAGGAACTAATCCAATTAGCAGCAGTCAGAGGCTTCCCTAAGTCCAGCCAGTAATCCACATGTAAGTAGTGAGCACAAATGACTTGGGTTTTGTTGTTCTTCTTGGTTCAGTTCTGGTGAAAGCATGGAGGTCACATTGACATAACACAACACTTTTTTTCTATTTATTTGCCTCTTGAGTCTTCTTTCTAGCTATTAAAACATAGACCAGTAGTCACTAGCACATGCTAGTGAGGTTGTAGGGAAAGAGGAGCTCTCATTCACCGTTGGTGGGCATGTAAATCCATATAGCCACTCCTGAAGTCGATATGGAGACTCCTCAGAAAACTAAAACTAAATCTACTATATGACGCAGCTATGCCACTCCTGGCACAAAGGACTCATCATCCTACTCCACAGATAAATGATCAGCCACGTTCATTGCCATCCTATTCACAGTTGCTAGGAAATGGAAACACCCTAAATGTCCTTCAGCGGATGGATGGATAATGAAAATGTGACTCATAGACCCAATGGAATACTACCCAGCTGTAAAGAAAATTGAAATCATGAAATTCCCAGGTAAATTGATGAAGCTAGAAAATATGATAGTGAGTGAGGTAACCCAGATGCAAAGAGACAAACACTACATATTCTCTCTCAACTATGGTTCCTAGCTCCAGATCTTCCGATGTGAGTATACAATGTGGAGCAACCACAGAAACCAGGAAAGTACACAGGGGTTATGGATGGGTGGTAGGGGGGTAGAGCTTGAGAGGAGAATAACAGGCAAGATACAAGTGATAGGAAAGGGGAAACAGAAAATGAGGAGGCGGGCCCTCACTGGGGTGAGTGCTGAGGTCAACACAGAAGGAAAGAGGAAGAGGAATAATTAACATGAAGGTTGTTTGATACAACCTCAAAGAATCATATTATTTTATATGTACCTAAAATTGCACACAATGCATATAAATGTGTATATACGTGTGTGTGTGTGTGTGTGTGTGTACACATATATATGTACATACACAGATGTGTGTTTATGGAAGTTCAACCACTTGGGCTGACACTGTTCCTCATAAGAACCATAGACTAACAGAGACCACAGGACCAGGCACAAGAAACCTCAGGGCAGTCTAAGTCACTCCCCAAAACAGTACAGACTCTTGCTCTTGCCCTTGGCTACCTCTCAGAGGTTGAAAGTAAAAGGTCTATTTCTGAAGACACCACACACTGAGGAAATGAGGCTGGGATGATTTGAGCTGGCTCTAACCTGAAAGCCTCTTCTCTCACTTGAGCTTCCACGGTACCAGAAAACATTATGCAAGCCGCCAAAGTGAGG
Source organism: Peromyscus nudipes (assembly GCA_902168325.1). NCBI lineage: Eukaryota > Metazoa > Chordata > Mammalia > Rodentia > Cricetidae > Peromyscus > Peromyscus nudipes. The sequence goes on from CABHPH010153451.1 coordinate 16,231, forward strand.
AAGCAATCAAAAGGTCCCACCCAGTTGCAACACCTATGAACCACAGCAATGATGAACGTGGGGAAATATCCATAAAGGCACAATAAGTGGCACTCACATGTTGGTGGTAACCAACAGCTGTCTAATTGGCCGTAAGGCCAGGAGGGAAATCATGCCTGGTAAGGAAAACCTAGGCAGCTGCCCAGGGCTACTATAGTCATGTATCTCAAAAGAGAATCTACTCCCACCACCCTGCTAGGGCAGCATGAGTCCTAACTATATTCTAAACCTCATCCTTAGAGCCACAGAGAAGCGTAGCTACTGCCGCTCATCAAAGACGCCTCTCTTTAGAGCAATGGAGACAGCCACAGAAAACCACAAATCCAGAGATCAACGGATCATGAGGAACCCAGTCCCAATGGATACCTATACGTCACAGCTCCTGAACATAGACCTCAGGAAACACTACAGGACGGGGAGGGGGGCATAAAGAGCCAGAATACCAGGAAGTCTGCTACGAAACAATCTCTCCTAGAAATGTCTTCATAAGCAGGCCTAAAACAATGATAATATCAACAGACACGCTAACTCAGAGGCGGGAACCTCACAGAGTCCTAACCCTATACAGAGAACCATAAATAACTCATGACTGCACAGTGAGGTGGGATTGGCCTCTCCCAGGGATGAGCCCCCTAGCTGATAATACAAAACAAAGTGGTCAGCTCCGAAATCATAAACACACAAACAACCAAAACAGACTCAGCGGGTTGTATTTATATATGTACGTAGCAATAATAATCAAGTAAAAAGAGGCTATCAATTTGAGAGCGGCGAGCACATGGAAGGAGTTGGAGGGAGGGAAGTTGGAAGGGCCTGGAGGGAAGGAGGACAGTGAAACAGAAAAGTTAAATTAAATTAGAATCTTAAAAGATTGGAAATTTATTAATTAATTCAATTATAAATTTATTGATTTCATCAATTAATTTAATTGTGTCATTATTACTACATGAAGTTCCAGGCCAACCTGAGCTGAATGAAACCCTATCACAATTCTAAAATATATGTATATCTCGTATTTTATATTTATACATTAACTTTATTTTTATATAATATATAAAGTTAGAATTAAGTCCTCTTTGTTTTTACCCTTTCTGCACAGGAATTCTTCTACTACAATTAAAGAATTTGGCAACATTTAGCTGGCAAAAATCAAAAACGTGTAATCGTGACAGAGCAAAGAAATCCCATTTAACTCCCGTCATTCTTTTCCATGGTCATTTAGAGCAAAAGGCTGGTCAGTGGGAAGCAGTATTCTGAGATGAGTGAGGGGTGAGCTCTCGGACTTGTTTATTCTGTGTGTCTGACCCGATGACTCCTTTGTCCCAGAAGAAAAAAACATGCAAGTATGTGCCTTTTTGGAATGAATCCCTGGCACCCTATCAAAATCAACTCAAACCCCGTAGAGGTTTGCTGCTGTCAGGGTGGACCACAGCCAGCTGAAGGGACAAACAGCGTGAGGACGTTCTGAGCTTCTGTGAATGGGGGAATAAGAGCAAGGTCACTGGGAGTGGGAGTTATGGGGAGGCAATGACAGGAAAGACAGCTCAGACAGACTCTGCCCAGCCAGCACCTCTCATTCCCGCAGCCGTCAGAGCACCGTGGGGCTTTGCCATGTAAGAATAGCCAAAAATGATCCTCTTTTTGTGCTGATCAAAGTGATTTCCCAGCAGGGCTGCTTTGAGAAGCATCACATAAGTGTGAAATCCGTGCTCAAACCCACCTCCTCCCACGCTCCCCAGCCTCCCTGTAATGAGCAGGTGATTTCCCCAGCAACCTCAGACTCAAGAATTAACTTTCAGCGAGTACTTGGGGAGTATGTGTGTGTATGTGTGTATGTGTGTATATATGTATGTATGTATGTATATATGTGGTGCATGGGGGCGGGGAGTACATTTATTTGCTGGGGACACAAATGGATTTAGACAACTTGACTTTTATCAGGTAGCAGCGGGCAGGGATTTCAAGGCGACACATTCATGGTTTAGAATATGAAATCCTTTGCTGCTCATTTTCCACTAAAGGGAAGAGAGATTAATTGGCATGAAGTGATTTCCAAGGTCGACTTGGTGACTCTTCACTGGAGGCAAACCGTATTCCTAGCCTCATAGAATTTTAACACGAGGCAGGGCCTTGGACATCAGCTCACCAAATTCTACATTTTCCAGATGAGTTACCAAAATCAGAGAGAATCAGCCCTAGTCACAAGCTGACGTGATGTTATTGGCAAAGCCAGAATTAAAACAGACATTCCAGACTCGATGTGGACACTCAGTTGTAGCTTGTTACCTCAGAAGCTCCTTAGTCTAGGGAAAGCACATGGTCACTCACTTGAAGAGTACAGGCAAGCTAAAGGCTACCTCAATCTTACAAAAGCCCCACCAACCCAGATATTTCCAGCTAGATTGTAATTAGACTGTTTCTATCAATAAAATGGAGGTATGTTTTAATATCTGAAGTTATAATTTCTGCCCAAAACATAGGCAGATTCATTATTATCCTAAATACTAATATTATATTATAAGAGAACCTACCTATGGAGCCATCCCTTCCCCTAAGGAACTCTCAAACTTCCGGGGAGCCATCTACTTATACTGTCTGGGTATTCCACCAATAAGAAACTACGTGAAAAATGCAAATGCTGATGTAAACATTGAAAATCATTTTTTTTTTACAAATACTAATCAGTTCCAATAAAGCATATCTTCCAAATCGGCTGACAACTGTGTTCTTGTATACAGCATTTAAAAAATAATTTCCCAACATTTAAGCAATTCCATCTATTATAAAAAAACAACTTTAGTATCAAGCAAGGCTAGAATTAGAAAGATCTATGACATTAAGGTATCCGAGTTCTTCTGTTTACTGAATACCAGCTTCAATTTCCTTACTGGTGATCCCCTGCCTCTCACATACATTCCTCACCCTGGATGCAGAACAGCTGCTACTTAGCCCCGCCTTAACTGTTGGTGGCAAATGCTAAAATCCCAGACCTTTCCCTTTCATGTTGTCATCTGAGCAACCAGACAGCTGCTCGCCTTCCCCTCAAGATTCCCTGCACATGCTGAATGTGCTGAAGTCATTCCCAAGGCTTTAGATGATGACCTCCAGCCTGTGCTCGAATTTGGCCTTCAGAGGTAAAAGAAAGCCAACATTCCATTCAGTGAACCGTGTTCAAGCAGGTCAAGCCCTTTTCCCTGCATACTTTTCTGTGGTCTCTGGGTCTCTTCTCCCAGACCAGTGTCCCTCCTGCCTCATCTTCCCTCTGTTTTATGCTTTTAAATGGGTGATAAAGTGGAAGTTTTGAAAGAAAACAGAAGAGAACAGAAAAGAGATTGGCTGAGTGACTAAAGCTATTCAAGACTTCTGTAACACTTATCTGATGGGGTTTGTGTCATCTGGGATCTTCTCTCTCTCTCTCTCTCTCTCTCTCTCTCTCTCTCTCTCTCTCTGTGTGTGTGTGTGTGTGTGTGTGTGTGTGTGTTATGCATACTTAATTGTCTCAAACATTGGACCCACAGAAGGTAATAGATAAAGGTTATTAAATTCTATCGTTCAATAACATTTGCATTCGTTTATTTAGGGTTAAAATAGTAAGATGCATCCTTTGTAGTTTATAGGAATGTTTCATTGAATTTATTTTGTTTTATCCCGAGAAATTATTTGCTGTTTTGTTCACATGCTGCAGATCCAGATTTGAGGATGGAAAGGTAGGGAGGAGAAAACTCAGAGGCGGGGAAAAGAGGGGGGGAAATGAGATATATCATAGAAAAGGGGTAGACCAGAACTTGAGATGCAGGTGGATAATGGAAGCTTGGACTAGATTAATGATTCAATTTCATCCTTCGAAATGAAGACATCTTCTACCTCGTTGTTGTAGAGGATAAATGGTGTGACTATAAAGCAGTGCTTTAAAGACCATAGAACACCAGTCAGCTATAATGACAGCGTGGTCAGGCCAGCTACATGGGCTCTTCCAATCTTGGCTGTCCTTCTTAATTGTTATGACTTTAGATGTACACATTAAACTTTCTGGGCTTGAATATCCTCATCTACAAAAAGGGAAACACAGCAACAGTCATGTTTCAGGGATTTAGGGACCAAATGAGATAATCTGCAAACCTAACACAGTATTTAGTACCTAAAAAGTATTTTGTGCTACTGGGTGTTATCACTGTTATTGTTTTGTTAAACTAACAAAAGAAAACAAAAAAAGTAATAAAAGTAAGAGCATACACATATGTGGTACCTACCATATTCCTGGGCTAGGTGTTTTATATATACAAATTATTTAATAGAAAATGATTTCACCTATCCACTAGAATCAGTCACAGAACAGATTGTTCCTCATTCTGAAATTGTTGGTCCTTGCTCAGTTGTTTCTCTTCAAGGGAATGACATATACATTTGACTATCACAAAATGTCCATTTGGTCCCCACGATCATCAACATCATGATGATCCACACCTATAGCCCCAATTACTCAGGATGCTGAAGAGAAGGGATCACTTGATCTCAGGAGCCTGAAGCCAGCCTGGGCAAAATAAGGAGATCATATCTCAACAAGAAAAAGCAAAAACAAAAAACTAAACTAAACCTAAAAGTATGTTCTTATCTTTCTAGACTGGGGAGAAGATGAGAGGGTGAGGGTTGGGAAGGGACATGACTGCAGAAGCTCATACCTTTCAGATGAGCACCTCCAAACATTTCATGGTTCTCAAGAAGCACCAGTTCTCTCACACCTCACACCCAAAGGAGATATCCAGGCATCAAATTCAGACTTCACACTCCCTACCTCGATTTAGCATTAGATCCTACAAGTTCAGGAGACCCAGTGGTATAAAGATTGCCCTTCCTACAGATGTCAATCACAAGCTATGACCCATGTATATGTACTCCTATAAGTTGGGGGTTCACGTGACCTACCCCAATTTGATAATTTGCTAGAACAACTCAGCAAAAAACTCATGTTTGTAATAGCCTGTCATGTTTTAGCATACATGGGACCTCACTTGCTAACAACTCCAAAGGAATTAAACCATTCTCAGAATTGGATATTTTATTTATTAGCCCATGTTGCCTATCTAGTAGAGGCATTGTTGCCACATTATAGGGTAAACCCTTTTAATCTTAATATATTAATCTTAATATAATTAATATAGTGTGTGTGTGTGTGTGTGTGTGTGTGTGTGTGTGTGTGTGTGTGTG
>CABHPH010153451.1:21484-43967 GCA_902168325.1 Peromyscus nudipes
TGTGTGTGTGTGTGTGTGTGTGTGTGTGTGTGTGTGTGTGTGTGTGTTAGGAAGCTTCTACAGTATTGTTTCCTTATGCCTTTTTAAATGTCTTTGGCGCTAGTTATTCCTCTCCATATTCCCTTATCTATCCTGCCCATTCATCCCTCTCTTGCTGAAACCTGTCCTATGACATTATTCTCTTTTAGCCCTTTATAGAACCATGTCCCATCTTCCCTCCCTTGAAATCCAACCCCATGACCTCTTAATAATTTCCTGACCTCCATAGTATTCCAAATAGAACACACATATCTAAAAATTCAAAGCAAGATATCATAGACTTGAATTGTAGAACATGAAGAAATAAAGTTGCTACTCACCTGGAAGGCTCAGTCCTATTGGCTAGCTTTTGTTGTGTTGGATGACTACTGGAGAAGAGAAGCGATCACCAATCTTATCCTGCTGCGAACCCAATGAGCAGCAATAATGACTGGCCTGGTAAGACATGCTCACTTGTGCAATAATGGCACAAGAGTTATTGGAGTAACCAATCACTTTCTGGTTGGATTTAAGGTCCATGTCCCAAGTTCAGGTTCCTATTTGGCATCATTATCATGGGCAAGAACTTATGGCTGGACAGGTCATAAACCCTAGGGTATAACTGACTACTCTTACTCTGCTGAATGGACTTAGTATTAAACTGACTCCTCATAATTTATCCTTACATCCATAGACAAGTGAATTGGTCAACCCTCATTAGAGAAGCTTCTTTTTGCAGTAGAAGGTGATTAACACAGAAGTCCACAACTGACCAAGATGCAGTGAATAAGAGATAACAGAATGTCCAGCCCTAAGTGGACATCTGTATCATATCCCTTTTATCCAAGGCTCAGTGATCATGGCAGAAGAAGGGGAGGAAAGAGTGTAAGAGCTGTAAGCAGGGATGACTAAAATAAAACAATGTTTTGGGGATACAGTAGAGAAGCTGCACACACATATAAACTCATGATAGTTGTATAGTCTTCAAAAGACGTGCTCAGGCTCATGCCAGACAAAATTCCAGCATGGAGAGGTAAGATGGGCACAAAGTCCCACCCCTAGCTAAGGAGCTATTGGCAATTGATAGATTCTGGGAGAGGTAGAGTTAATTTTCTTTAAGTTACCTGGTGGGTAACTACCCTTTGTGAAGGCCACAAATCCAAGAATATATGGGGAACACAAACTCTGATTGATGGGTTTTTTAAAAAAAAGAAACAAAGTTGGGTGGTAGGGAAGGGAGATGGATCTGGGAGATGGAGGTAGTGAGTATGATCAAAATGCATTATATGGAATTCTCAAAGAACTAATAAAAAATGAGAGAAAAACCCTAACATTTGTTACAAAGGATATAATTAGGAATGGCTGAGTGTGTGGAACTACTATGCCATCTCTAGGTACACCACCCTCCTAGCATCTGAGGGCATGAATGCACAAACACCAAGTTAGATGATGACTAAATCCATTGTCAGGCATTGCTGTGGTTTGAATATTTGTCCCTCTGAATTCATTTTCTGGAAATTCAATCCCCAAAGTCATGTGTTAATGGCATTTTAAGGTGGGGCCTTTGGAGGTGATTAGGTCATGAATCATCTAAGAAACAGATTGAGCTGTCCATGGATTAATGGATTAATAGATTAATAGAGTGATGGAGTAATGGGTTAATGGGTTACTGAGGGAGTGGCTTTGTTGCAAAAGTGAGCGCTCTCTGGCATCCTTGCTCTGTCTCACCATCTCACCAAGTATTGCTCCACATCTCTGGACTCCTCTCAGGTTCCCACCAACAAGACACCTTTGACTGATGTAAAGCCCCTAACTTTGGCCTTTCTAATTTTAAGAAATATTTTTTTCTTCATAAACTATCTAGTTCTCTACTATCCTGTCATAGCAACAGGGGAAAAAACTAAACTAAACTAAGATAGGAACCAGTGAAGAGACCCAAGCAGATTTCTCAGTGTGTTTCCACAGGATATGATCTCCTGAAAAACAGATTCTGTGAACTGGAGAAATATTATGTGTTGCCATGGCTTAATAGGTAGCCACATTGAAGTTATTAAGATTCCAAGTAAACAAATTCATGTAACACTACTGACTCTAATACTCCTTATTTTTATACCATCATCTTAAGGACAAACAAGTTGGAAAATACTAAACTGGCATGCTCCTCTGCCCCCTCAAGTAACACGTACCTTTCCCTAAAGGTATTTAATGCACTGTTAAACATAAAAATGATATCTGATGATCTCTCTGGGAAAGAATGTTAGAAATGGAGCAGCCATAGAAAATAATACAGAAACTATCACAGGGAAATGCATCCTCACAGCACATTATATCAGGACTACATTTTTTTCTAAGCACATAGTAGGATGGCACTTATCTGCCCTTTTAATGTCAGGCGTCATCACATGACTTCCTTTAGCCAATGATACATGAATGTGTCATGTGACTCTTATAAAAAGAAGTTTTGAAAGCTAGCATAGAAGGCTATACAACATTTTTCCATTGGGGAGATGACTGTAAAAGCATACTGAGATGTTACTTCTATCTCAGGAGTTTCTCCCATGTATATCATGCTAAATGGACCCATTTTATGATCCAAGATTGATGTGTTGACAAAGAACACAAGGATCCATATGACTGTGAGTCAGTGAGATTTGGGTATTGGTTGTTACCTCAGCTGAACCTATTCTAGTACGTACTATAAATTCTCTTTTCACCAGGCTCTTAGTGCCTATCTGTCTTGAGTCTCACTTTCAGCCAGCAATACCACCACAATCCATGGACTGAGTTCACCCTCAAGTTCTCCTCTCCTCAAAAATGCAAACAAGAGAAATTTTCAATCCTCAGCAACTCCCCACTCTCCATTTAGTGCTTCTCCCACTGTGTCGGGAGAACGAGGCTCAACAATTTAGAAAGATTCATGCCTAATTTTATTGAAAAGGGAGCTGGGTGCATTCCCTTTGTAGATGGTGTGACTGAATAATTCATTGAGAGCTTCATTATCTATAATAGTGATAACACACACTTTAAAACAAAGTATTGCACATATCCAATATCCTTGATACATTTCCGAGCAAATATGTGCACATATGTAATCAGCTGTGGTAATCAACCACACATCAACAAAGCATCGGAGTGTTTCAGGGGTGTAAAGATGCCGTTACAGTGAACAATCATTTGGCAGTGTGGCTTATTTTAATAGACACATCGCTTTAAAATAAGTCTTCACCATCTGCCGCAGCCTCTAATTACAAATGCAACAAGAACATAATTCACAATTGCATCATTAAAAAGTAAGACATAAGGGATTTAATGCATGCCTATGTCCTTTTTTAATGCAACAGACGTCTGTTCATCTTGTGTTTGAGGCTCAAATTGGCGGTAAAACTTTCTTTCCCTCCGTGCTGAAATTTTCCAGAGTGAAGTGCTGCAGAAGTCAACAGGAAATCCATAGGAGGGAGCTTAGCTGTCATGCATATTCATGGACTATAATCCTATCCATATTAGATTTACTTGTCAACACTATTTTTCATATGCAAAAAAATGCTTTAAACAATGTATATGTAGAGAGTTTTTTTCTTAACCTGTGCTCAGCAGTGCAGATAAGACAATGGCATCAGATCAATATAAACAGCTTAGAGGCTCATCTTTAGGAGTCCTGCAGTAGGCTACCCTCTCTGCAGCCCACTTTCCAAATGGTACACAAAACTTCTTTGATAATTCAGGCCTCAATGGGAGCAGTAATTAGTATAAGAACACATACTGCTAAAGCATCATGTTTAAGGTCATTTTTTAATTTTTTTTCTTCCAAATGAATTGTTAATTACTCAGAGTTCAGAGTTCCAAGGCAAAAAAAAAAGTTGTAAGCTATCAGTTTTCAAGACTATGATGCCTAGATAATTTGTCTGAAATAATGACATCCTCTACCAGATCAATGAGATTTATGGTTAGAGTCTTGAAGTCTGAATAGTGATATCAAAGGAAAGATATAATCTACTCAACTTTGGCTTCAAAAATAAAAATCATAGTAAACACGCATCATTCCTAAATACTTAACAATGGGCAGTTATTTTCATTGCCCAACCCTACAGAAATTTAATAGAACCATGGAAAAGGAAAAGAACAAGTGTGTGTGTGTGCATGAACATGCATGTATTCATACAGCCTCCCTTAGCATCTATGAAGACGGTCCCTAGGACCAACCTGTGCTATTCAAACATCTCACATAAAACATAATAGTATTTGCATACAACACCACCCGCTTCCTCCTATGATCCTTAAATCATCTGTAGGTTACTTAAAATATATAATGTAGTGTAATTGCTAAGTAAATAATTTCATAGCATGCCAGTTACAGAATAATGACCACAAAAATTTGCACATGTTCTGTACAGACAATTTTGTTTTTAACACTTCTGATTTGAGGTTGGTTGAATCCTCAGATGTGGAACACCAAGGCTACAAATATTCACATGGCCCCTTTGGGAATCCCTAGGATAATCCTAAACAAATAGCAATAATAGCTTTTCCTAGTGCTAATAGGTTCCCCCTTGCCTAACATCATCATCTTACAATATTTAAATGAAATGCATAACTACTTTCAAAGCTAAGCAGATAGAGAAATATCCATTGCCTTCCCAGTGTATGATCATATATGTGTAAAGCTTCATGATTTCTCTGAGGTAGTTTGTTTCATAGACAAGTGGCATATATCTCATCCTGCTGTCCTCTAATTGAAATATAAGACAAATACCCTTACCATAAACTTTGATTAACAAAAACTGCTCTACCATCCATCTGCACTTAACATTAGCCCAAGAGATGGCCAACAGAAGTTTAGAGTTCCTAATAGTCGCATCTGAAAAACCCATTAACCTCATCCACAGGCAGGAGTGGGTTATTATTGCTTTCTCAGAAGTTAGCATGGTTTACACTCACGAATCTGTTAAGTCTCCTAGCATTTCCCAGGATTTCAAAGAAGGCAATGGCTTAGAAGGCCCCGAAAACCCTCTTCCTGGTTCTCTTGCATTCAGTCTCTTTCTTACTGACACCCTTCCTTCCTTCTTCCCTCCTGCATGCTAGGGTCTCTTGTCACACTTCCTACTCCTCACCTGCTGCCTCCATGCCATGGGGCAGAGAAGGTATAACTTCCCCAATCATCAGAAGGAGACTGAACCTACTGCTGGTGCACGCCATCTTGTTCCTGTTCCAGCTGACCTCGTCCTATCTTAGATCACTTCCTGTTCTCTAAGATGCTCTCGGGGAACTCCCTTTCCACAAAGTCTCCCACTCCACCCTTTCTGGCACCATTTTTTTAATTAAGATTGATAGCCTAAGCCATCACAATTGATCAAATGATTTTCTATATTTTTCTTCTCTTTCTCTTTCTTTCTCTCTCCCCCCTCTCCCTCTCTCTCTTTCTGTGTGTGTGTATGTGTGTGTGAGTGTGTGCATGTGTGTGGGGAGGTGAAGGGATGGAGGATAGGGTGTGGGGGTGTGAGTATGTGTGTGTGTGTGATTTCCTACACCAGCCTGTGTGTTTTCTCTCATAAAACCAACACTTATATTTTTGCTATCTTAGAGTCTCATTTCTACCTCTGAAGTTTTAGATTCTTTCCTCTTAAGTGAAAACTTCCATTACCCCCAAATTAAATCAATTACTATTAATAGTGACCATAGTGACCATTCTATTTAAATAATTCCATATACAAAAACATAATTGCTAGAAAATCTAATTCCTGTAGCTTCCAAACTCCGGCACACAATAATTTGTAAGGTTTAAACACAAACGTAAGTTTTAGTACTGAAACCCAAAGAGGCCTTTCAACAAGACCTTATTGTTCTATTTTCCAAATCGCAGAACTTCATTCCATAACCAGAGCTCAAAAGTCACAGAATCGCAGTGACACAGATCAAAAGGAATCCTTATAAAGGCAATGACTCCTGGTTCATCCATACTTGCCACTAGACCGGTGGTGGTTCTCAACCCTCTTCACACTGTGACCTTTTAATACCATTCCTCATGTTGTGGTGACCCCCAATCATAAAATTATTTCATTGCTACTTCTTAACTGTAATTTTGCTACTGTTATGAATTGTAACATAAATATCGGTGTTTTCCAATGGTCTTGGGCCACCCCTGTGAAAGGGTCGTTCAACCCCAAAGGGGGTGTGGCCCACAGGTTGAGTTCTACTGCTCTAGAAACTACTAAAATGTCCCCTGCATGCTCCATCTTCAAACTCCAATTCATAGTAATGCCTTGGAGGACTTCCCAGCCCCTGTCCTTTTGGCATGGGAACACTCTTCACTGTTAGGAACTGGCTTTTCTCTGTTTTGAGAGACTTATCGTCTGAGTTTCTCTCAAATTTCCCTTCTCTTAATTAAATAACAGAAACACTTTTATCTTGTCATCATTTTCATTTTGCTGACACTATTTCATCAGCATCCATACTTTTCCTCAGAAATTTTATAAAAATATTCTTAAATTAAGTTTCTCAGTCATATCAAATTTGAAGTTATGGCTTCTGCCATTTTGAGTTTCCTTGATTTCTACGAAGTCCACTTTTTCTCGGATCCAATTTTGCACGTCTGAGTTTTGTCAGGAAGATGTAATTTTGCCATCAATTTTAGCCAATAACACATCCCACACTGGGTCCATGTAGTCATTATCAGCTTCATTGTGTTGCCTTCAGTTCTACCAGGAATGGCCATGGTGGATTTGATCAAAGAAAGATAGCTGGTGTCTATTTCCGGGCTAACCCATCAGAAAAATTGTCACCAGTTTTTGTGAGGCAAAAGAAATGGAATATAAAGAGGGGTGGCAAGAGAAAAGACCCCAAAAGATGTTGAAATAACCACACCCACCAAAAACCAAGGTACACCAACTTTATTGTACCGACATCTCTGCTGGCCAAAGCCTGGTGTGGTCAAAATATTCTCCAGCCAGAGTGGCATAATCCATGCGCAGGGTCAATGTCACAGACTATTAGATTGTGGGAAATGAATCTGAACATCATATCCTCCAAATGGCTTGAGCAGGGCTCTACGGAAAGAGAAGGTTTGATGGAGTGTGCTTTCACATGGCCTTTGGGATCTGTGTGAATTGGAGAGCAGCCTACTCTCCATAATCTTCATGGTAAGACCCTGTCTCAAAAAGAAAGGAAGGAAAGAAAGAAGAAAGGAAGGCAGGGGGGCCAGGAAGCAGAAAGGGTCCAAGAGGGTCAGGCCAGGTTTTGTGTCGTGGGTTCGTCACTCACTAAACAAAACTGAGATGGTCAGAAGGCACTTTTCTAAGTGTTGACAATGCAGGAGTGTAACACACCCCAGTCTCTGACTGCTCCCATTGTTGCAACAGACCACGCAGTGTAACAGACAAATGCATAAATATCCATGTACTGTGGACACGTTTTGAAGGGGTAAATGAGGTGGTGCCAAGACGCAATAGTAGGGACAGACTCCTGGGCAGCAGGATAGGACCCGGACCCTGAAGGATAAGACATTCAGAGCTAGGAAGTAACAGGTGAGCAGAGAGCAAGATCCCTGGGCCAAGGAAGGGCCCAGAAGGCCCCAAGGACAGAAGGAAAGTAGGTGTGTTTCAGGAATAAATGAGCTAGTGAAATATTTCCAAGTAAGTTATCTCCCGCCTGTGAGTGTAAATTCCTAAACAAACATTATGTTCACTTGCATGAAATTCTAAATCTTGTTGCTAAAGAAAAATAAAGGGCTTAGCATCAGAAACACTGATTCTGCTTTATTTTCTACCAGATTGGTTTTCTGTTCACCATCCGTGCTCAAACGGCCACCACTGTGAGCACACAAGTCATTTTTCATATTAACCAATCTAAGATTACATATTTGAATCTGCTTGAGGGGTAATTGGAGGTCTACTCTTGCTTGAAGTTCCTGAAACATAATTTTCCCTCTTTTTTTAACTCAGTATGTAAACCCGTGATAAATAGTTCAAAAAAAAAACCCCCCCCCCCCCCCCCCGCCCCCATCAAACACAGGAAGAAAACTAACTTCATTTCCTCCTGTTCCTTCCTGCCACAAATCTACCTGCATATCAGAAGATAAACTGACCCCCAAACACAGGTGTAATTCAATATTCTATTTCAAATGCCATCAGATTTGAAACTCAAGTAATTAACAGCTCTCTAAGGACTCCACTGGAGTAAAACCAACTTTGATCCTATTCCCAAATCCCTGGCAAAATGGATGGGCAGCTCACCTCCTTCGCTTTCCCATTAATTGAAATGAATAACTGTATCAGAAGAATGCAGCATGCGGGGGGGGGGGGGGGAACAACAAGGGGGATGTTTTCCAGCTTGATTATTGAAGGAGCTAATTTGAGAGTTGAGATAGGATACGTATTGACATGAACAAAGACGTTCTATCCTGAGCTAAGCCAGCATCTTGATTCTCTGGCATCCTGCAAGAAGAGGCATGTGAGATGTGAGACATGTTTGCCTTCAGGTGCAAACCTCTGGTTGTTTTATTATACCCCAGAGAAGGGCCATATTTCATTCTACCATTTTAATATAGAAGGAATGGCCTTCCTGTCCACTGAGTGACTATAACCAGACTGGGTATATGTAACAAGAAAATTCTCAGAAATTTGTATTTCTTTTTTTTTTTTTTTTCAAATGCTCTGGTTATCCATTAAGCATGCATGGTATGGTTCCTGACTCTCCTACTTTATTTGTGGATGCTGTGTGAATGAGGTTGACCAATGATGGTCGTGCATCGCCTTGAAATCGATAAACTGGGAGTCACAATCAGTCAGTTTATGTCCATAATGTAGTAGTGGCAATCATCGCTCAACTCCTATTTTTTGCTGGCACTGTACTCTTGAGCCTAGGTTGTTTTCTTCCAGCTCTGCTCTTAAGCACCACTTCAAGGTATCTCCCAGCTATGACATCAGCATATGACAGTCATTGACCTCAACTCTACCACTTCCTACTCTGTGACCTTGGGTGAATCATTGTGTCCTCTCCTAGATTCATTTTCTTCTACTTAAGAGCAAAAGTGGGCAGAGAAATAAAAACCTACCTAAAAGAGTCATTGTAAGAGCCAACTAATATCTAAAAACATATAAGGAGTTTTTAAACAAAGTTCTCTCAAAGTGTAATAAACATTTATTACCAACTATTTTTTACTAGATGCTTACAGACTGCCTCGTGTGGAGCCAGATCATCTACGGATATCTGCTCTGATCTCTGCATAGCTGGGAAGTAAAGTATTATTCCCATCTTCTAGAAAGTAAAATGGGTGTGCAAAGAGGAGAAATATTTTGCCTAAGGGTTAGCTAGAATAAAAATGTCATCAAGCATGACAGGGTTCTCATAGCAGTTTTGCTGACAAAGAATTCACTCTGAAATATCCACTGGCTTCTGGATTTTTTTTCTGAAGTCCCTGTAAATAAGTTGCAAGTGGGGTGTATGTGTGTGTGTGTAGAAAATAAATGCATCTTTGTAATAAATGCATTACGCTCCCATCATGCCTAAATAAAGTAAAATTCATATACAAGGTGTAAAAACTCATTGAGTCAACTAGTATCTCCCTGGACTCCCTGGAGGCCAATTAAGGAAAAATTATCATCTGCCAAGGTGAAGAAGGTGATCTGGTCAAGTTGTAAATTCCCTTAAGATATCAAAGGCCCAGTGACTTCTGGCTAAGGTGTGTCATCTCATCTGCTGAGGCAGCCATTGCTTTCCAAATGGCCTTTGTCCTTTTGGGACCATGTAAGGGAACAATTGAATTTTGAGATGGTTTATGCCCACCTGTTTCCATGGCTTCTGAGGTTTAAAATTTTCCTGTGCATTCTCCTTCAGAGTTCTCAATGTCTATGGAAGCTTACAACAAGGAAGAGAATAATAGAAGGTACAGACAAACCATGATATCCTAGGAGCTGCATGTGCAGTTTTGTGAATTCTTGATCTCCAGCGTTAGTAAACAAAGGCTGAGATGGGTTGGGACAACAAACCCTAAAGCCTCTGTAGATGAATCCACCAAAGGCATATTGCCTGTTTTCTCCAGGTTGGGACAATGCTCCAAGCCATTCTCATCTATTCTAAGGCTCTGTCGTTTCAATGTGGGACCCCCAAGTCATCAAAGCGGATAAGAAAACCTGGAGGCTCACACATGACCTTTAAACTGCTTCAGCCTATGGGGTCACGAGCTAGTATTGCTCATTTCGTTAGCTTTATGTGGTCAGATGGCCCTGCTACATGCGGTGGGCAGGGAAGTCCAAGTTGTATTACCCAGAGAGGAGACAAGAACCTCTGAGAATATTCTCCCTCCTGATCATCTCTTCACTCCCTATAATAGGCACTGTTCTAGGTGTTGCGATTCACGGATAAATTAGAGTCAGTGTCTGCCCACAAAGGGACCCCATCATACAGAGGAGACAGGCATATCCAGAGTTGACCATAAACCACGGTGATGTGTTCCCTATCCCAGCAGTAAATATGAGGCCCTGCAAGCACAGAGAAAGTGGCAATTCATTACAATGAGGGCGAAAGAGAAGATTTCCCAGAACAAGCAGCATTGGAGTGGCAATTAAAGCCATTTTTAGATGCCATTCAACCAAAGTACATTAGGACAATATCTAAGAACAGCAAAGCATTGGGGGTGTGAGGGGGTTGTGTCTCTCTCTCTCAAAATGGTCCCCAAAGAAGAGAGAAGTGAGCAAGCACTAGAAGAACAGCCTGAAACTGCCGGCCATGCCCCGTCTCACTGTCACAGTGAATCTTATAGTGCATAAGCACACTCAACGCTTGTGGTTTCAATGTACCAAATATCCATTTCTCTATCATTAAAGCTGCAAGTAAAGTTAGCAGTGGGTGAGTCACATTCTGCTGTGATTCCTAGTCACCTCCAAACAATGGGGAGTGCCTCCCTGGGGATCCTTAGGCTCCCAGGTGCAAAACACCAATTTAGAAATTGCTTATAGCCCGAAGACCAGCATTGTCCTGACTCCTCTAAGAATGAGCTGTGTGCAGAGAGAAGAGTCAGGTCATGTCTCTGTCCACCTGTAACTATATGTGTGTGTGTGTGTGTGTGTGTGTGTGTGTAACATATCCTCTTCAGAGCCACTTTGTGTAATGTATATATCTGCAATAAGCTCACTGCATTGAAAATGTGTGTAATAAATGCAGCAAAGCCCATCCACGACAGAGGTGGATGCTGCCAACCACCTCTGTGCCTTCCACTCTCTGTTAGATCGATTGCAAGCCAAAAGCTCTGTTTTTCAGTCTCCAGTCTGAAGCATAGCTGCATACCCTAAGAGTTCAAGGACAAGAGTGAGGTGGTGACCACCCACCTGTTACCCTTGCCACTTTACACCTGGCAACGTGGTTCAGAAAGCATGAGGCTTTCTTACATGCAGATTCCAAACCTCTCCTCCAGCTTCGTGGGCAGCATGGGGTCACGGCAGTGATGGTAGCTTCCAGATTCCAAGCATCCTGATTTGTTAATCACAGGTTGAGTAAATGTTAGCTACAGGGGTAGTAGCTCCCTAAGGATTCCTAACAACCAAGCTTGATAGTTTCTGCTCCAGGGATTTTTATAAGCACTCTATTCCTTCTATAAAATGCCCCATTGTTGGAAAATATCTGCAGTGGCCTCTGTTTAATCCATCAATTAAACAATCTTCAGCCCTTCTGGCTCTTCTTGACCTCCAACTCCCCAGTCTATGGAGGACAATAAACTTGAAAATGAACAATCCCATGGAATGTGTCTGGGCCACCTCAGGAGCCAACTTCATGAAAAGGAATGAAGAGGGAAGGGTCTCACCTGGTTATAAAGAAGTGAGGCCAAAACAACCCCAACGCAGAATTCCAAGCAAAGTACCATTAGGAGTGAAAGAGAAGGAACACCTGTGGTCAGGCTGAAGCCCAAAAGGGCCTATGTTCTACCCTGCCCTCCCCAGCTCTTTGCCTATTGTGGGAAGTCAGTGGGATTGTGCTGTGGACATCGCTCTGTATAAATAAAATGCTGATTGGCCAGTAGCCAGGCAGGAAGTATAGGTGGGACAAACAGAGAAGAAAATTCTGGGAAGTGGAAGGCTGAGGCAGATAGACACTGCCAGCCACCGCCATGAGTACCAACATGTAAGATACTGGTAAGCCTCGAGCCATGTGGCAAGGTATAGATTTATAGAAATGGGTTAATTTAAGATAGAAGAACTAGATTACAAGAAGCCTGCCACGGCCATACAGTTTGTAAACAATATAAGTCTCTGTGTGTTTACTCGGTTGCGGTTGCGTCTGAGCGGCTGTGGGACTGTCAGGTGAAAGAGATTTGTCCTGACCGTGGGCCAGGCAGGCACCCCAAAAGAAGACTGAGGATTTGTTTTGGAGGGCAATGGATTCAACGATCCTTCCAAAAAGAAGCTGAGCATATAAGAGAAAGGCAAGAATGTTAGTGCATGAGTGATAAGCAGTCTCATCCTTAGGAACATGTACACACTAGGGAGCAAGCAACACAAACTCAAAAGCTAGAGCTAGCATCATGCAGAATAATGGTGAAAAGCCAGTCTATAGTCAGAGCTATCACTGGTCCAGAATCTGTGGTCCAAAGAAATAAAACTAATAATTTTTGGTGGCCAGATAGGATTCCGTAGATCAAGACCAAAGTAGCAATGACTAGGTCTTCCATGGTGCCTATCAAGAGAAGGGAAGGAACAAGAATGCATTATACAGGACCCTACAAAAGGCTAAGACTCCCTTGTATTGGTGACATTGAGTGACTTGCAGTAATGCCTGAAAGACTGTGATTGTGTGGGGACCCTGGCCTCAATCTCAAATCTGCCAAGGAAATCTCATGATGGTATCCATAAAATATTTTCATTATCTCTGATTTCTCAGGTTGTTCTGAATGTGAATGGTGGGTTGTATTATTCCTCATTCAGCTAAAAGAGTATCCGACGTTTGTCTGGCCAGCAGCTGTGTGGCTCTTGAACTACTCCATAAGCTTTCATCATTGGAGGGGAGGCTCTGGAGGACCCACAGAGGAAGGACACTCAAGAGAGGTTAGGTTTCCATGGAGTCCACATTACAGCCTGAACCACAGTCCAGACAGCATGGGTCCTCAAGAGTACAGCCACTGCTCTGGTCCAGGCTTCGTTTCTAGCCCTGGATTTTCCATCCGCTCAAGAACTACCCCTCTAGAGTCCTGGTAGTATAACATTTCCATCTCACACAGACAGAAAACGCCACCCAGCTCATCACTGCTTGGGACTCTCTTTAGTCACCGACAAGAACCTCAAACCCAGGCTTTTTTATTTTATCATTACGTATCTATCTACCTAATTTATTTGGGGTCTTATTGAGACAAGAGATTTTGATTAGCCTAGGCTAACCTTCAACTGGCAAGACAAACAACACTGGTCCTCCTACCTCTTCCTCCCAAGTAAAGGTATTAACCACATTTACCTAAAACTCAGCTTCGAACTGGACCTTCATTCTCTAGACTCACGTAGAATCTGGCTCAATTCATTTCCCCAAAACCCTTAGAAACCTGTTTTTTATAGTATATCCTCCAAGGGAATATGCTGAGTAGTTCAGAAGGGCTAACTCACTCGTCTCCCATCCTAGACACTAGGATAACTCAGAGGTCAGAGTGCAGAGTCACACTCCCCTGCACAGCACTGTGGAACTGCCCAACTGGGGCCTGTAGG
This sequence comes from Peromyscus nudipes, assembly GCA_902168325.1. Taxonomy (NCBI): domain Eukaryota; kingdom Metazoa; phylum Chordata; class Mammalia; order Rodentia; family Cricetidae; genus Peromyscus; species Peromyscus nudipes. Next base: position 35,179 of record CABHPH010153451.1, read on the forward strand.
GAACACCCTGCTGAGTCAGAAGGCCCAGGCAGCCTTGGCTGGGGAAGGCAACTTATTCTCTCTGGTCTTCAGCTCTTGCCTTCTCAAGTCCACTTCTCTAGCTAGGAATACAAGGATTTTGGACTCCTTGTATCCATTCCCTGATTTAAAATAATAATAATAATAATAATAATAATAATAATAATAATAGATGACGTCAAGGAGAACAAGAATGCCCATGTTCCTTCTGATGGTCTCCAGGATCCCTTCCATGGACACCAAATATCAGATTATCCTAACCCACGAAATGGTATGACCTGGGGACAGCAGGGAGAAACAGAAGCATCACATCTTCTTCAAAACTGCTGTAAGAGCAGCATGCCTTTCTGAGCCTCCTACTCCTTTAAAGCACTGTGAGTATTTATCTCACCCTTGGTCTCCTTTATCCATAACACACAGATCAGGAAACTGACTGCAACCTTTATGTGTCTAGTGTTCTATATAGGGTAAGATCTTCATGATCAAAATTGCTTCATCGCTAGACTTCTGGCCTCCGATCTGCTCTTTCATTTCTTATACACAGAAATTTGTCTAAGAGGCCCCTGAAAGATGGACATGACTCAACAGGTCCTGCCTGGCAGAGTAGTCACAACTCTCCCCATCAGATTGGAGGTCATCCCTGAAAAGGCACACAGTAAGGACACAGGACAGATATGCCTTAAGGGAAAAATGACATATTTTTGCCTGGAGGTGATTCAAAAGCAGGAAAGCATGCTAAACCCATTTAGACATTAAGTTCACAGCCAAATCCAGTTGCCCAAACAGCAGGATTCCTTTTTAACCTTGGGCTGGAAAATGAGGCCCCCCCTGGCCTCTAGTCCTCTGTGGGACCATCCTTGACAGTCAGGACTGTCCTCCACCTCCTTCCCAGCATGCTTCGTCTTCCCTACCCCTTCTCCTTCCGCTGACATTAGCTCTGGATTCTCTCTCAGTTACCCCCCTTCTCCCTTCTGCTTTCTCCCCTGAGGAGCTGGTAAGGCTGTGTGTTAAGCCAGTGTGGCATTAATGAGGATTAGATACTTAGGAAACAAAATAATTTGCAAAAGAATCATTTCCTATTCGTGGGATTCGCTTATTTATTCCTTCTTAGCCAGACCCAGCTAGAGGATTATGTATTGGTTTCACTATTTTTCTTTCTTACGGAAGTGCTTAAGGAAGTCCTGTGCTGGGTCACACAGTTATTTGCTGTTGCCCATCCTGCTATTTAGCTGTTTATTTTTGCCAAATACTTCCACGATTTTTTCCGTAATTGGCTTGTTAAAACCCTTCTGCATTCTTTCCTTATAATGAGAGTCCAGGCTGCCCCATCCAGTTAGCTGCATCTTTTGCACATGCGAATAAACCAGGAACACGTTTCTGAAGTGAATGCAGGCTTCTCTCTACCACCTGTCTTCAGGGCTTATCTGGAAAGCAAATTGTGTAAGTACGATGCTATATTTTCTGCTTTCAGAACTCTTCCGGTTTACAATTAGCGTTCTGGTGCTACTTGACACATTCACCCATGACCGAAGTCCCAGAGTCCCACTGGATCACCATGGGTACCTCATCACAGGCCCATAACATCCAAGCAGCACTCAGATAGGTCAGTAGGACTGACAGTCCACATTTCTCATTTTGAATCTGAATATCACAACCTTTCTTAGCCTCGGTGTCCCACGGTGCCTAGAGATGAGTAATTCAGGGTAATTGAGAGACCAATGTCGTTGACCTCTTGGTGAAGGGGAGTTACAGTCTTCATAGTGCGGGCAATGTCAATCCACAGAGTATGCCAATTCCAAAAGGATTCCTAATGACCTTAATTAGTACCAAAGAAGCCACAATGCTCCAGTGACCTGGCACTTTGTGTGGGGAGGGATGTGTATGAGTGTGTGTGTGTGTATGTGTGTGTGTGTGTGTGTGTGTATGTGTGTGTGTGTGTGTGTGTGTGTGTGTGTGTGTGTTTTATATTAGGGCCTACCTACCTCAAAGAAGAAAACTGATACCCCAGCAACCACCAGGGAAAGCATGTGGCATAGCTGCAATGACCAGCAGGACTGTTTCCATGCCCACACAGAGTTTCTTGAAACTATACAACCTCAACCAACAATTCTGAATGAGTCACACTCGCAAGCGGTTATTAACAAGTTTTATGGAGAATAACAATTACCTTCTCTGCTTACACTCATTCACAATGAATGCACAGGCTGGCTCAGCCACAGATGGTGTGCATCCCGATGGGATAGACATGAATGTTTCATTGTTAAAGGATACAAAAATTATGAACAACTAATAACAGTATCTTCTACCTCCTCCAACTGTTGGTTCCTAAACTCATTTTGCAAACAGGGGGCAGGGAGCTCAGATCATCTTCCACCAGACAGAATTGATTTCTCTTTCGTGTTACAGTGCATCTCAAAAGGTACTGTTTCCCAAGCATGGCACCTTCACAGCAATATCTTGTATCTGAACCACTCCTTTTCATTCACAGAGCATTTTCATACTTATCATGTCATTTACTGTGAGTCACACAGTGAGCCTGTGAGGCAAGTACTACCATGCCCTTCACTTCACACACTTTGGCCTGAGGGTTGGAAAACATTAAGTATGATGTTCAGAGCCTATGTTCAAAAAGGAGCAAAGCTGAGTCTCCCAGCCCAGGCTCTCTGACTTGGAAGGCCAGAACTTAGTACACTCGCCTATCTTCAGCCCCTGTAAATGTTATCATGAAATATGTGGGTGATAACCTATAAACTTCAGGCCTCGCGTCACCTCAAAGGGCTCTCCCCTCTACACTGCTTCTCAGTAGCTATCAAAAATTGTTACATGCCCCCAAACTGGGCCAACATGTTACTAAACAGAAACTGGAGCCATCTGAAGGACGATGATAGAGATAACAGGGTAAAAAGAAGCCACCCTCTCCTCCTCAGGACACTCAAGTCCCCCCAGCCGTAACTCACATTTCCAAGGCCATATTGCAAAGTTAAGGTACTATGAAGGGGGAAATGGGGAAAACTGGGTGAGAAGACTTACCTGGGAAGGTAGGAGGGATGGACACAGAGGAGGAGAAAAGGAGGACAAGTGAATAACTCTAAGGATGTTTGGAAAAGCCATAGGAAATGCTATTATTTTGGATTAACTTACAACTATATGCACATACATACATGCAGGCACACAAATGTGTGTGTGTGCATGTATGTGTGTGTGTGTGTGTGTGTGTGTGAGAGAGAGAGAGAGAGAGAGAGAGAGAGAGAGAGAGCATGTGTTGTATGTCTGTGTGTAACTACATAAAAAAACCTCCAATACCAGGCCTGCGGAAGTTTCTTTAACATTGTTCAGGTGAACCCAAGGGACACCCCTAAAGACACAGACTATTGCCATGGCTTTTGGTTGCCTACCAGGAATTGAAAGTAAGACCTTGTTGCTCAAGACACCACACAATTTGAACAGAGATCTTGGAGAAATCGAGCTGGAACTGACCTGGAAGCCTTCTCCCTGAAGACAAGCTTTCACAGTACCAGAAGGTGCTGTACAAGCTGTCAATGGAGAAAAGAAACCAATAGTCCTCCACAGTTATAATGCCTACAGACAACAGCAATGACCAGAACTGCAAGATATTCTGAAAGGTGCTATAGCCGCATTCAAATCCTGAGGGTAATCAACAACTGTCCAGTTAGACTCAAGGCCTGCTCAGTGGAGAGAATTCATGTCCGACACAGTAAACTTAGCCTACTACTTGGTCAGTGAGGCCACAACCCTAGAGGAGAACCTACTACTGTCACGTCCCTAAATCAGTATTCTAAATATGTATCCTTACATATCCTGATATACTGCATTCTAAATATGAATCCTTATAGCCAGAGATAAGTGTAGCTCTCAATTCTCATCAAAGACACTTCTTTTTGTAGCAGACAGAGATCATTACAGAAAGCCACAACTGGTCAAAATACAGAGAACAACTGGCCTCAGGGCACCCCGCGCCAATTGGTAAATCTCCTATGCAGCTTTTGTATCTAAGGCTTGGGAAACATTTCATAAGACGGTGTGGAAGGATTTTAAGTCGCAAAGAACATGGTCATCTGCTGCGAAACAGTGTCTTCTGTATTTGATAGGGGAGCTACACCCATCAAATCTCAACAGTATGGTTGTCGAAGCATGGCCTGAAAAATTACAACATCCATTAACACTGCAATGTGGATGCAAGATATCTCAAAAGACCCCACACCCAGATGAAGAGCTGTAGGCAAGTAATGACTGCTAAGAGGGTGAGAATTGGTCTGCTCCACGGACAAAACCCCTAATAGGTGATCTAATCCCAAACTGTCAACTCTAGATACATATAAACACTATATGAACTCAGTAGGATGTATTTTAATATATATATGCATGTATAATTTATATATAATATGTATGTGTGTATAAAACAATAATAATAAAAAAATAAAAGGCCATGAATCTGAGGTGTCGGGGGACATGGGACGAGTTGGAGGCATGAGAAATAGGGAGAAATGAAGTAAATACAGTATTCATATCTGGAATTCTCAAAAATATTTTTAGAAAAATTTTAAAAGGCTAGTGCCAGACCTTAAGCCTTCTTGAAAGAAGAATAATCTTCCCAAAACATGGACCTAAGTCTGTAGAAGTCAGGGAACAAAGGATCAGATCAAAGATCCTGTCACCTAATCATCGAATGATCACTGCTGAGTATTTCTCTGTGTTCCAAGAAAGTTATGGGAGACACACTGCTGCTTGTCCTCTGCCCAGTCACCAAGATGAAAGGCAGCGGTCAGCATGGCTTTGTAAGAAATGCCATGTATCTAAAAAGATGTATGTATCTAAAAAGATGGGCTATAAAGGGCAGGAGGGGGGAAGATGCGAACAAGAAATTAGAGAAGCAACTGCTAAAAGCTGCCTAAGAAAGAAAAAAGGAACTAGGGGAAAGAAAAGTCATATATGAAAACACTGGAGAACATGGCCATGTTAGTTAAGATGAAAAGTGGCTTCTGGGGCTCCTGTGTAAGAGCACCCCATTCCTCCTTCCAACAGGTTAAACCCCACAGCTGTCCCGTATTTTCAGAAGCCCTGAATCTCTCAAGAAACTGAGAGTTTGGGTAACCCACAGTCAAATAAGGTAGCAACTGATGCTTAGTACAGTGTGTGTTTATTAGGCTGAAGCTGTCTAGTTATGAGTGATAGAAAATCTACTCAAAGCCAGCAGCCTCGTACTAGGTGCTGACAGTAGGGTTGTCCATGGAAGGAGCTGACCCTGTGAGCGAAGGAATAAGGATGCTTGGATAGTCTACTCAGCTTCCTCTCACTTTCTTTCCCCATGTAGCCTACTTCTTCCCTCTGTGGCCTTTAGACAGCATGGACTCCACGACAGAAGGTGGGCTAGAGGGCCCTAAAAGCACACTTAGGCAATGTTAGGCTTAGACTATCTCTGCCACCCAAAGGATAGCGGGTATGTTTTAAAATGGTATGGGAAAATTTGCATTCACTGGACTTGAGTTTCTAACCCATCCATTGGTCAATTGTCACCACCAAAGGGATACGATAAATGGGGCCTTAGTCATATGACTACCTCTATAACTGTGCTTTCTAAAGTTGTCTATATGCAGATGAACTAAAACAGTGGGAGGGATGCCCCTTTCTGACCCTCTTTTACTAAAAAGAGAGAGGAATGATATCAGAACAAGGCTTACATAAAGGAGTTAGCCAAACCCAAGTGTGCTCTTCAAGGCATGGTGAGAACTTGGGTCCTCCTGATTTCCCAGTTCATACTCACAGATGGAAAATGAAGACCTGGAAATGAATGCATATGGCTTAAGCATGGCATGCTAATACCATCCATTTTTTTCCCTACTTCTCATTAAAGAAAATTCAAGATATTACCCTATGAAGCTTCTGTTAAAACCTGAGTCATGAAATTCTGATAAATCTATGCGAATCAAATTATATCTTAAACTCCAGCTCTACATGAACACCACCTGTGGGAGGAAGAAAAAGCTAAGGCTGCTGGCAAGTGCACCTTTTTGTTTGGAAAATAGATAGGAGCCTTGAAAATCCAGAAGATGTTGTGCTACTGTTCTCCAATATATTGCAACCAGACAGAGCAAAGCTGGAGACGGAGAAAGAATGGGAGAGCAGCTGCTTTTAAAACCCACATCCTTTAACAGTTGCCCTTTGCGACACTCTTTAAAGTAATAAATTTGTTGGCAAATTATGATGGAAATGAAAAGAGGTAAAGAAGGGTCTGAAGCTGCACCAGGAAAGGAATGGGAGGGCACACAGCTCTTACACGCTTGTTCTCCAGGGAACTAAGAGTTCCGGCCCCATGTCCGTGGCCTGGCCCCAGGCTTCACCTTCTTCCTTTATTAGAAGCTATGTTTTCTCTGACCCAAGCTGTTTGTGCCGCAAAAGTGAAGTGGAGCATTAAGGCCATTATTTAGATCCTGGAGGTAGAGCACACACAGAAAGGAAAATCTAGGAAAAATTCAATTCGCCTCAATTAATTGAGATAAGCATTTATTTTGTGTTTAAATTGACCCTGTAATTGTTCTACCCTCATCATTCTGAGGTATGTGGAAACAGAACCTCCAGGGCTAGTCCATCTACGGCAAGAAAGAAGTCGGTGTGGCTCAGATGCCCCATATCATTCACCCGTGCTGGACATACGATTGATTCTCGTGCAGAGGCCAGCCATATGGATTGATTTAGCAGCGTTTTGCCAGCTGCAGAGAGACAGGGCTTGAGTCATCCTGTATAAATTACTTAACTCTATCACAAAGAGGGGGGGAAGAAAACATTTCCTTGCACAGCAGTAGCAATTAATGTTCAACATGTTTATGGAGTTTAATAATATACAGCCCAGCACCCATCTCTGTGTGCAACACCATTATGCAGAGAGACAGACCTAGGTGGTATCCTCTAGTATACATGACACGGATGACTGATTCATCAATAACAGAGCCTGGCCTTATTACAGCACACAAAGCAGGCGTCTTGGCATATACAGCCATATAGACAGGACTTCCTTCTCCTCAGTTACATGTCATAATTGATAGTGCAGACCTCCCAGCAAAACTGAAAAGCAGCTTACAATTAACAGGCTCCGTCTTCTTTGAGTACCTGCACACACTAGTGCAGTGGTTCTCAACCTTCTTAATGCTGTGACCCTTTCATACAGTCCTTCATGTGGTGGTGACCCCCAACCATAGAACTATTTTCATTGCTACTTCATAACTGTAATTTTGCTACTGTTAGGAATAGTAATATAAATATCTGACATTCAGGATATCTGATATGTGACCCCTGTGAAAGGCTCATTTGACCCCTAAAAGAGTCATGACCCACAGATTGAGAACCACTGCATTAGTGGCTGCTCAAAGTTTGGCCAAGTTGGGTGGAATGGATGGAGATCGGGGGTAGGCTTTTCCTGGGAAGGGTTTGCCAGTGGAATTGCTCACTGCATCTGTTCCCCCCATTTCATTCCAGACTTGTGCTCACTGCGTGAGCCCAGAGGTGCTTAGGAAGAGCTTGCTCTGTGTCAGGTGCTATTGTGGGCACCAGAGAGAGGGCAGATGATAAGAGAGAGAATATTGATAGATGTAGGAAGAGATGAGGAAATGCCTTTTAAGTGCTGGTAAGTGGCGTGCTGAAGGCAAATGGAGTGCTCTCGAATCTATGTATGTTTGCATGCCAAGTATAGATGTTAACAATAGGAAAGAATCTGCACTCAACACCCACGTGATTCAAAAATCACCAGTGCAAGCAAGACTTGTTACTCCTATGCCTATAGACACCTCTTTGTTGTTGTTGTTGAAGATAGAATCTCACCATATGGCTCGGGATAGCCTCACATTTTTGATTCTCCTTCCTCTGCCTCCTGAGTGCTGAAATTAGAGCCGTGTGTCACCACACCTGACTCCCCCAATTTTCAAATATACATGTGAATTCTGAATGTAGACAGTTATTATTCTCTATTGAATCATCTTTAAGAGTTCTTAAAATAATTATTATGTAACTTATAAAGCTCAAATTAATACAAAAAAAGGCACTTTGCTTGGTGCTTAAAAACAAGCATGAAAATTGTTGTTTATGTGTACTCTCTATGTTTACAAATATGTAGGAATATTTTAGATGTGTCAGAAAACAATTTTGGTTTAAAAACAATGCTGGCACTCATGAGAATCACCTAAGTAACACAATGCTTATGCACAGATTAAACTCTTTGGGGATTGTAATATCTGCTTAATATTTTATTCTCCTGACGTATTTATCCTTGTAGAATGACAGAGGTAATTATGTCTATCGAAAGACATTTAAATTTAGACTTAAGGTGCTATCCAAATAATTTAATCCTGTGAAAGGATCCTTTAAGCTTAAATACCTAATTGTTTGAAATGGAAGTCTTTCTCATATGAAGTGTCTGGAATCATCCACCGATTTTTCAGCAGTTGTAGCCATTGCTCTTACCCACTTTGGCACCAATAATCTTCCAACCATGCCCCTCTCTTCTCAGCCCCTCTGAGACACTAAAGCGGCATGGTTCTCTTCATTATGAAAGCTTGGACAATGTATCTGCAGTAACCATCTTTTTCTATACTCCCATAATGCCAGTCTGGCTCCCGTGAGTCCCATTGTTCTTCTGGCATGAAGAATGAGAAGGTGTGCACATTCTCTGGCAATGGACACTATACATCCATGAGGATGTGATCTACAAGTCACCATCATCGTCTGTGTTGGCCACAGTCAAGTAAACAGTCATGAGCAAC
>CABHPH010153452.1:7744-70697 GCA_902168325.1 Peromyscus nudipes
AAAAAAAAAAAAAAAAAAAAAAAAAAAAAGAATGCATCTTTGACCTTAATGGACTAAATTTAGGTGGGAAGTGTTTCACATCCCCAGGAACAGCAAAGTGAGCTGTTCTTGTGGACATGTAGTTGGTATGCTAGTCATCCTGAGTGCTGGGTCAGGATGAGAGCTACAGGTTCCTTGATTCATGGTTAACTTTCTCATCACCTATCTTCAGTCTTTTCACATCCCCTTGGGGAACCATTGGAAGGGCAAGGCAGGGTGAGCATTTACTCCTGTCAGAGTCAAGGGTTCTAGGAAACCAAGTGACTTTGGACTCAATCAAGACCCTGGGTGGCTTGTAAAGGTCTTCAGGTCTGAGAGAGGACATTGCCTGCCTTCTCAACCTTCCACAGATCCTCCCACTGGACAAGTTTGCAAGACCATCTGAGTTTGGGGAAAATATGATGAAGATTATGACTTTCTTAGGTATTTTCCCTACAAGAACATTTATTCATTACATAAACTTTCCCCCCCAGTCAGCATAGTATAGCAATGAAGACAATGAACTATCTGACCCAATGGCCTGGACTTAAATCATATATCTGCCATTTACAGACTGAGAGGCCAAAACACTCTTATCTACTCCATACTTAAATTTTCCTATCTGTAAATGAAAAAATTAAATATAGATAAGGCTCAGCTGGCCACTTGAGAACCTGAGCCCCACTCTTCCTCTCTGACCTTAGGAGGAAGCATACATGAACTACTGTAGTGTGTATGTGTGTAGCTTAATGACTTTCCTGGGTTAGGGTAAGCAGCCTCTGTTCATTAGTTTGAGTGATTGGGTTTGTGGGGAGTGGGATGTGTAAGTGCGGGAGCCAGCACAGTCCAGAGGATGGTGTCAGATCCCCTGGAACTGGAGTTAAAGAAAGGCACTTGTGGGTGCTGGGAACTAAGCCGGAGCTCTTTTCAACAGCACCGTGAGTTCTTACCTGCTTAACTATCACTGTAGCCGGGTAATATTCTTTTCATTTTAGGTTTTAAGGAATAAAGGGAAAATCCTTACTATTATCATCACACAGAGATACATACTAATTTCACTCATTGCATCCGCATAGATAGTCTCACCCTCTTCTTATATATGAGCACAAAGCACAGAGAAGTTAAGTAAGTTATCGGAAGACCTTCTGAAGTCAGCAGGTGCCTGAGATGGTTTTTCAGCTGGATCCTGGAGCTGTAGGTGTGGTAGTTATGGTGAATGAGGGGCTCTCCCCCCAGCTTGTACCTCAATGCTGGGCTCACTGACCACTCTGAAAGTAGCATCCCCAGCCATGGCAGTTACAGTCATCATACTCCTCACCCAGAATAGGACCTTAGAAGACGAGGTGCTCTGCCGGTCCTGAGCTCCCATTCCTGGGGAGACACACTGTTTTGTTTTCCCCCTAACTTTACTTACTAACCCTGCTGAAACACGGAGTCTGCTGTGATCTACCCAGGCTCCGAAACCAGGTCCTGCTTTACTGTGTGTCACTCAGATTTACATTCTCAACAGGAATGGTTTCAAAGCTTTTTTAAAAAACTGGAATCAAAGAATGATGAAGCCAAGAGCACACAGGGTTAAGTCTGGGGGCGGGGCGTCGTCAACAGCCAGAAGGCAGATGATGCGGACTTTGGGAACCTGTGAATGGAATAGAGAAATGCAGGCCAGCCATATCTCAGCTCCATCTATAAACAGGGTTTGGGGATTTCAGATGTATTTCTGGGAGTATCACTTTGCTGTAGGTGAGGTATGGGGTAGAAAATTCCTCAAGTCTTTACAAGCCCAGAGCTCACTTCTCACTGAGGTGAGACAGAAGGGGCCAGCCAAGCAGCAGAATTCTTGGATACCACACTCCTTATGCCAATTGTGGGGGGCAAAGAGGAATGGTCTGTTTTGTCCTTTCTGACAGCCTGCAGCTGGAGATTGCCCTCTCTCTGCTGTTTTACTGAAGGCACCCGAGAGTGACATTTTTAATGACTGTATTAGTTTTCTATTTTAGAGCTGTTCTTCCCCAATAATTTTGAAATTATTTTGTAATTTTCTTTCTATTATATTCAAATATTTGCATGTCATAGCCCATGTATGTAAATACATAGTTCCTTATTAACTTTTACATACTCGCTATTCAAATACAGTTTTCTTCCGAAAGCTTTTGTGGAAGGAAAAAATTACCACCCACTCTTGAGGATTTGGCTTTTCTGACATTTATTTCATTTTGAAGGAAAATCTGCAGTAAAACCAGGTATTTCATAGGCCATTCCTAACTTCTTCTCTTTCCTTGTCCCAGATAATATGTATATCTGTAGAACCTGAATTTCAGGGACCTCGCTGCAGTTGTGATGGGCGCCAATACTTGGGTGATTAAGAGTTGTGAAAAGGTAGCCTAGGTCAACATAATCAGGGCTAATTCATAAGACATACACAAAGCTAATGCACCCTTTGACGTATGTGGTGGTAGACAGTGTTTCCAATAGCTTTAACACAGACAGCAAATTTAGATGTTTCTGTCAAAATTGAGTCCTTGGTAACGACATCTCAAGAGCTTTCTCTTGCATTTTCTTCCTGTGGGGTGAAGATAGGCCTTTGGAGACTTCAGACTGGCAGGCTGCCATGTGGGATTTGGCTGTGAAGTATCTGAAGAAGCGTTTAGTATATTCACATTGGCCCTGGTTTTAAAGCTATGTAGCTGGTGCTCAATAAACAGCTGTGACAGTATTGAGTAGCTTGTTTCAAGAAGTAAGAGAATTGTCCTGTGAACGTCTCCTTGCACTCTGCAGTCCCCTCTCAAATTTAGCTTGGGCGACAGGCATACTGTCAGGTCCCTTAGGACCTGTATGGGCAAGGAAAATAAAAAGGGAATGTGCTTCTCATGGCAGGGACTTTAATCAGCTGAGAACATCTTTCTTATTCTCTTAAGTACCAGATTCACGAAACGGTCAACTCTAAGTTTAAGTCCATTTTAGTTATTTGTAGGCTTGCACTAGGTCCCCAAGGAGACAGTCAGGTCCATGGATTGTTATCATTGTCCTGATGGGAAAGATTGTGTACCAGAAGTTACTTCTTCTTCTTTATTTCCCTTTTTCCCTTTATCCCCTTGGAAAGTGGGTGTCTGGGAGTTTTAGGATTGATCCAGAATCCCCGTGGCTGTGACCTAAGACTGAACATCATCAAGTCAGTCAGTTGATTTCAGCTGTGGGCTTGTTGGGGAATGAGAGCTGAGCTGGGTCTGAAGGTCACTGAGTGCCATTCATGTAGTGAGACAATCGAGGCATGAATGAATCTCTGAGCATGCTCAGGAGGCAAACAGCTCTGTGGGTGGTGAGTAGGGAGAAGGAGCTGGGGATGGAAGGAGAGAGGTAGGGGCTTCGTGGAGAAAGTGGCAGATTTGAAACTTGAGTTAGACGGTGGTTGGGTCCCTAGGACTTGTCAGCTCCCCTGGGAGTATGGATCCTGAGTATTCCGTCTCCGGTGCTGAGTGGATACCTGTCCCACCTACATGAATCCAACAATGGTGGGCATTTTTCTGTCTTTGTTCTTAGTCTCTTACCTTCCCCTCCCCCCACCATTTCCTTTTCCATCCTTCTTTACCTTCTTTTCCCCTTTCTTTCCCCCTTTCCTCCCCCACCCTGTGTCTTGTCGCATCTAGTCACTTTTTCTTTTCTTTCTTACACGATCTCATTCTGTAGCCCAGGCTGCCCTGGAACACACGAGTAACCCAGGCTATCCATGAGCTAGCTCAGCAGCAGCCCTGCTGCCTCAGTCTCCTGAGGGCTGTGATTACCAAGGATCCACATACTCATGGCCTCGGTGATACAAATAGGTTGGAATCCTGTACCCTGTTGGCTGTTCTCTGAGGCAAGGCCTTACACACCGCTTCCTGGTACTCAGAGCTTTAGCGTCTCCACTGGAGGAGCTAGACTTGAAATCTGCCTGGAAATTGATTGTTTTCCCAGGCTAGCAGTTCAGAATCTGTTCCCCTTTTTGTCTTTCATCTCGGAACATTTTCATCATGCAGCAGTGGCTCTGCCTGCTTTCTGGATGTGCGTATACTCATGGCTTTCACTCAAAATTATGTTCTGCTAATAGAAGTGGGGAAGTGAAAATACATACTCATCCAGATCCTAAACAAGGGAGAAAAATACAGCCTCTGCATTCAGTACTGCCAGAATAAACCTACTTATCCCTTTTACTTATTAGATTTTTTCCCTTAACCTGGCTTATTGGCTTCAAATAAATTAATTGTTGGTTTTCCTCATTTTAAGCCTTGCCATTTCTTAGGGTTCACCAAGTTCAGTTAAACGGTACAGCTTGTAGAGACCATGGAGATGAGAGAGCACCCTGGTGTAGGGATGCATGATCCAGTGTAAGAGTGCCCACAGATCATTGCATGGTTGGTTAGTCTGTGAAGAACTGCAAAGTTCTGTGGGAGTTGAGAGGAAAAGGAGATTGCTTTGCACAAGGACGATGCAAAGTCCATGATCCTTCAAATCCAGGCACACACCCTATAGTCTCCTCCCTTTTTAACTGAACAGCACACATGTAGGGAAAGAAATCCACAACCCACGAAGAAATACATGGTGAAAATAAGACAGTTGTGGAACACATTCCTTCCTCCTTCTCTGGAGTCACCCGCTTTCCAAAAATTTCCTTCTTCTAGTTGGTTGTTAAGGATTTAATTCTAGAAGATCTTTTTGCAATTCAGTGCAGTGGATGTTCTGCGTTTGTGCTCTGTTGGGGTCTGGTGACTCATACCAAGAATGGAATCCTGACCACAGAGACCTCCCAGTATAATATGGAACTTGGGATAGTACGTGGTCAGAGAGACAGTGGAAATATAGAGGAGAAGAGAGGAGGAAGGGCTTGCTGCCCTCTAGTGCAGTTGGAGGTATGGCACAGAGAGCTTCATAGCTATCCTCAGGACCCTCCACTCCGACCTTTCTTTTCTTGCCAAAGTCTCCTTTCCCCTTAACATCAACACTGACTCTCTAGCTGGCTAAGGCTCTTTCTCAAGCCTGACTTGAAGTGAACTAACATTACTAATGGTGGTAAAGCGGTGGTCAGACATGGAGGCTATGATGCACGACTCACTAGGAAGCAAGATCAAGCAAAGAAAGAACGTTGGTGTAATCTCTCTTGACTTCACCTATTTGGTGGTTAGTTGATCAGCATGATGCTGAATAGGTCCCCCTAGGGGAGAGGAAGGTGAGTGTCCGAAGCTAGCGTGAAGGGTGGAAGTCAGGGTAGGGAGAGGTAAAAGGTCAGCCACCTCCAGGGATGTTCTGCCACTGGACTTGGATAGGTCTGTCTCCTGCCTTCACCGGCAAGCTGTCTTGTCGTTTCCGTTGAATATTTAACTTCATGCATAAATCCACACCAGATCATTTTCTTCGGACTTCCGCAGAAATGTGTTCCATAAAGGTTTGCATCTCTTTGCTTATAGAATGTGATGCTTCTTGTCACAGATGGGCCCAGCCCTGCCTGCATCTTCCTGTGTTACATCAATATGAACACAGAAGGCTTCTTTGGAGGACATGGTGCCAAATATCATAGACAGTTCCTATGAGCGGATTGAGATGTACAGATTAACAGCCGCAGTCCTAACATGGTGTTCTAGAAACAGCGTCATTCTGCAGGAGGAAGGAGCCAGGGAGCTTGTTAGGTCACCAGAGCCCAGAGCAAGCCGTGCAGCTTTACTGTACGGCTTCTGTTGTTTATAACGTTCTGTAATGTGTGATAACAAAGAGCAGTGTGTGCTAACAAAGAACACTCTGTTACCACGAGTTATTTTAACCACCACCCTTCACTGCTCAGCCTTTTTTCCCCTTCTTCCTCACAGCTCTGTTTCTGGCTCCATGTCTCTGTCACCCACTTCCACCTCCTCCCCAGCTGCTCCTCCTCGGCTCCTTGTGTGAAGTCCTTTCCCGTGGCTCTTTCCTTTACCACTGAGAACCTGCTGGAGGCTTCTGCGTCAGAGCACTCGCGGTTAGCGCCTGCCATTGCAGCTCCCCACACACGCATTTCTACCACGGGTTCTTCAAGTTAGAGAGAAGACATCCTAGGAGCTCTTGAAAGTTGAGAGAAGCAGAGAGAGAGAGAGAGAGAGACAGACAGACAGACAGACAGACAGACACAGGGAATGTGTGTTGAAGGGGGAGGGGGCCTAGATTGCTGGTATTGAGGGCTTTGTAGTTGTCTTTCTTCTCAGAGGACTCCCGATTGTTTTGTAGGTGTTTTGTTCTGTGATGCTCAGGTCTGAATTTAGGGTTCCCATACACAAGGCAAGCGCTTTACTACTGGGCTATGTCCCCAACCTTTCTCCCTGTCTTTCTTAAGAGAATTGGCTAAAAGCACTCAGGTTTTATTAAATTAGACCTGGAGGGATCATTGTCTTTTGTACATAGTCACTTGACCCCAAACCCTGGGTGTTGACTGGGCCCACATTGATTCTGTGTGAGGCCCTGGAGAGAGCTGCAGAGGAAACTTACCTAGAATGATCAAGTGCGGGCAATTTCATTCTCTAGAAATGTTTCATGTATGTGCTGGGTTCTGTTGTTACCGCATGAGGTAGCAAGTGAAACCAGAGGTTGTTGATAGAACAGTATGGTATATGTGGTGGGACTCGGTTAACTTCATATGATCTTGCACAAATTTACATGTAGTGAGTTTTTGGGAGGGGGGATTGATTCAGAGAACACACACTGGTTACTTCTTTGAACTCTTTTCCTCTTAAACCTTGCATGTATTGCCAGTGTCATAAACCATACCAAGGAAAACTAAAGCAGAGTCCAAAGAAAGAAACCTGGAAAAGTTTGACTGTGTGGCCTTTCAAAATTGTTGTCAGTGTTGTTATTTCTCAATTTCCTTACTTTGGTCGGACACAGGAAACCCTGATATCTTGTCCATTCAAAAATTCATTCATATTACGTCAAGCTCAAGGCTGGAAACAGGGGTTCTGGTATTATTTTAAGCCCAGGTGTCCAGTGGCAGTTGAAGGTGTATGACGGGATTATAGCTGTTGGGCTCAGTGACAGGAGTGGATATCGATTAGTGATGTCTTCTTTGAGTGCATCAAGGACTAGTAATGGCTCCTTTGGAGTTTTTACCATTGCTTCTCTAATGCCATTAAGAATTATGAACATATTTGTGTTTTACACACACACACACACACACACACACACACACACACACACACACACACACACACACAGAGAGAGAGAGAGAGAGAGAACTTGAATCAACAGCACATGGTTTTATTCTTTTCCAAATGATTCACTTTCAATTAAATCACAAGTTGTTACTGTTTTTTCTCTGATTCCTGTGTTTTAAAACCAGGGGCAGTAGAGGGAAAGCTGTGCAGATAACTCCGTTTGTACACAGCATCACTTTAGACCTAGGTGTTTTACAGGAAAGCATTGGCATGCAGAGGACGAGGTACAAATTGTCGCCCATAACTCATCTATACAGCACTAGTCCTAAAATGGGACTTTTTTTTAATGACCATGAGTTTAGGAGCAAAATGAGGTGTTGTGAAACAAGTAGGAAGTCATGCATATTCCATCTTAAGTCTGTTTTGAAAGTGAATACTAATATTGTTTTAATTGCTCTCGGATGTCTTACAAAATTATGCTTTTGAAATATCCAAGTGAAGAGTCAGAGCTCCAAAAATAGTCTTTTTGGAATGCTGGACAGGGATGGGTGATACTAATCAGATTTCAAGGTTCATCTTGACCCACTGCCTCTCGGGACACTGATCAAAGTTGGTGAGTCCTTCTGATGCGGAGTTATTCATTAGAGTTCTCCGCACATAATTATGGATTGTCAGAAGATCTCAGTTTTGTATAATAAGTGAGTAGCAGGCCTGCAGCTTTGCTGAAGCGTTAGCTTAATAACCTCGTAAGATAGGTTCTTTTCTTTCTCCCTCAAGACCTGAGCAAACTGGCTTATGTCTTGCCCACCCCACCTCAAATAAAGATGTACCATTTAGGATTTTGATTTCTTTAAATGGTTAGTTCTAAGGGGAAGAAACACAGCTTTGCATCTCATTGCCTTCCCCTTTGTTCTCCCGTCTGGAACTGGAAGTGTAACAGATTTTGTTTTTATGCCCAAATCTTGGTAGGAACCTCCAAGTTTTTCTCTTACCACACATGACTGTCTACAGTAAGATATTAGTAAATTGGTGCTGATAAGCAGTACCATGTTGAAACTCCTGCCTGCATGATACTCTTACTCAGGGATGCAATTATTTCCCTTGGTTTTGACAAGATGTCAGCTGTGATGTGCACGGAGCACAAACATATCCTCAGATACCAGCATGCATTCGAAATGTTTCCAGAGGAAAAGTCAAGTATGCATCTGGAACTCCCATTCTGAGGCATCCTCTGTCTTTGGGTTCTTGTTGATGTTTAGATTATTAGCTGATTATGCACATGAAGTAGCACTGAAGAAGCATGAATCATTCTATTTACTGATCATAATTAACAGTGGCTTCTAGGAATATTGTGCCTTCATTTTCAAGTTGAGGGTTTAAGAGAAGAGCTATTCATTATCAGTTAGTTTGTTGGTATCTGTGGTAGAGACACTCATACATAAGAGCTCTAAGTGGGAAACAATGGTGGGGAATTTAGGAAAGCCCCATGTTGCACAGCCACTGCGTGTAGCTTGCTGAGATCCATTGGACACAGCAGAGTTGAGGACCTAGTTGGGGAACTGTCTTTGTCATAATGAGTTAGTGGCTGTAACAGGATCAACCTTCTGCCCCTTGGCTACGATGACAACACAATCAAATTGTAAGTCTAGCTTGTTTCTAGGGTTTTCCACAGCTAAACCCTTCTTTTTCCAGCCCATTGGCCAGAACTCGGGCACATGGCCAGAGGTAGATGCAAAGACAAATGGGAAATGCAGTCTTACTTACCACACCTCTGGCTGATCCTGCCCCATCCCTGCCCAACCTGGCTCTTAGTTGTCTGTTCAGCAGAGCAGCAGGGGTTGAATGGGGGAAAACTCACGATGCCGGGGAGAGAGAAGATAGATAGATGTTCAGTGTTTTGAAGAGAATTTAAGTGCATTATCTTTTGTACCAGCTCTGGCTGGCGGTGGTGTCCTGTGTCTCACGGTAATTCTCAGTGATAAGCTGTGATTTTAGTGATCATCCTGCATTAAATATCATCCTTATTGTTTAACCCAGGAAGAACGAGCTAAGCAGTTCATGGTCACCAAAATTATGGAGTGACTATTATTTACTTTCATGGTGAGTGGCCAGCCAAGCCGTGTAGAAAAATCTGTGCATCAGAAAACTGACTGCTCTGTGGAGGATGGTGGTTAGCAGGAGCCATTTTGGATAACGTTTTCTTCAGGGGTGAATGGGAGGTGGACCTTGTATTAATGGATCATTTAAAACAAAACAAAACAAAACAACATCTTGAGAGGCCTGTTTGCTGCTGGAAAAGCCGATATTATTTGCTCCTTCTTCCTTTCTCAGTCTTGATATCTGTGACATATCTTTGATGTCTTTAGACTTCTTCCAGTTGGCGACTCTTACAGACTTCAGCCGCCTACTCTCTTCAGGGCCATCCACAGGGTGCTGAAAGTTCATTCATAAAGATAAATAGTATTGTAATGTAACATTTGAAGTCATAAGTATGGACTGAGACAACCATGAAAAACAAAGTATGAAAGCACCAGTGATCGGTCCTGCGCCTCCCTCCAATCTGTGTGGCTCAGCATCGCAGTGCCAATGGGCTTGTGTTCGTTTGAAGTGACACTTGGTTCACTGTATAGTCTATGCTAATGTTGACCACTTCAAATATTGTATACACATCTGAATACTGGATTTTGACTTCCCGAGGAAGGCCCCACATCTCTCCTATTGCCTGAGCCCTGGTTTCCACCTGTATCTCAGAGCTAAGAACAGGGCCTGGGACAGAACTGGTACTCAGGGAATGTTCATGATTGCCCAGCTCTGCGACAGAGAAGAGGGATAGGATGACAGATGAGGCATCCAGCACATGGACGGAAGGGTGGTTTTAGAACTGTACCAAGAAGGCTCTACTCTTTCAGAAGACCAAGTTTTACAAGGGCCCAGTCTAGACAGACTCACTGGGTTTTACAAGCAGGCAGAGTCCTGAAGACACTTCTTTGACAGTATTATCCAGATGGGTACTCTGTGTGCGTGTATCTCCCATCTTCTAGGAGGGTGTTCATAGTGTCTTCTCTTTTTTACAGTATCTTTTCAGTACTCACTTTTCTGTTCTTTAGTTTTCTGTCTTTCCTTTTGTTTGTATTTGCTTATCATCAACCACATTCCATTTTATTTCTCTGGTGTGATTGGTGCTTTCAATGGTCACAAAAATAATTGGAGGATGATTTCTTTATTTTTTTAAATCTTTTTTTTGAAAAAAAGAAAATGAGATTCTTCCTGATTCTGAATTTGTTTAAAAAACATTGTGCTGTTTTTATTTATGTGTGTATCTTTGCAAGTGTATGCCACATGTGTGCAGGTGCTCAGGGAGGCCACAAGAGGGTATCTGGTCCACTGGAACTTGAGTGAGAGGCAGTTATGAACTGCCTGATGTGAATGCTGGGAACAGAACTCAGGAGGAGCAGTTAGTGTGCGTTTCTCCAGCCCCAAAACTAAGATTTTAATCTGTATTCCTCTGACTGCACAGTGTGGGCTCTTCCAAAGAATGTGCTAGAGGACAAATGTCTTTGCCTGCTCTGACTTTAACAGGGTCTCAAATGCAGAGAAACAGAATGGAAGGAGTTTGAAACTGCCCTGACCCTCACTGAGGTGAGGTATTTTGCTAAATAGCCTGGTTAGAAAATCTCAAACATAACGGCAATTAAGCGTACTGTGCAGATGTGGCAAGGTCTCCATTTTGCCTTCTCTACTGTTTGTAGATGCTGTAGGAGTTGAAGACTGCGTCTCTCCCAGAGCACGCACAAGTGGCACATCTTAGGCCATTTTTTCCTCCCTAATTGGCTTTGATCAGGGTTATTAAGCAAGTCAAATTCTACTTTTCCTCTCTGAAGAGAGAATAATTCTAATCACTTCCACTCATCACCTTTGTTGGCCGTTGTTGAGATGATACATAGAGGAAAAGTATTTCTAATGTACATCACCTGCATAAATTTAATATCTGGGATTTGCTCCAAAAACATGACCCTATCTCAGAGGACCAGAGAAGGTGACAAGCTAGAACCAAGCCACAGTGGAACAGGAGTGCAGGAAAACCACATTTAGTGTGAAATGTCATCCTCATGAAATGGCTTTGCTTTGGAGAGTTTAGTTCTCACAGAAGCTTGGTTCTGTTGGACTTAGTTCTTGAAGAAATAAAGTCCTGCTTTTCATAAAATGATTCAAAAGAAATAGTTATAAAGATTTATCTTTTTAGTTGTGTGTATATGTGTACATCTGTGTGAATGCATGCTGTGTGTGTATGAGTGCCCTCAAAGGCCAAAAGGGGGCTCAGATCTTCTGGAGCTGGAGGTATCGGGCACTCATGAGCTGCCTCACATGGGTGTTGGGAACTGAACTGAAGTCCTTTGGAAGAGCAGAAAGTGCTATTAAATGCTGAGCTTGGTAGTTTTTCTAGGAAAAAGGGTGAGTGGGGCTCATTTCAGAGTACAGCATCCTTTGTTTTTTTTCCCCCTCAGCCCCCACTCTTGAGTTCTAAAGAAGCTAAGCCCATTCTTAGTAGCGTCTATGAAACTAAGTATAGCCTGGAGTCAAAACTACTTTGCCAAACTTTAATTACAACAGCCTGTTACAGCTGAGATAGAAGCCTCTGAAGAAAGAGGCATGGCTGGTAGGAATGGCTACACCAATGTGATTATGGTATCTCTCCTCCTGCCTGGCTTCTTGTGGTGGCCAGATCTCAGGATGGATAAGACACGTGACCCCTGGTGGCAGGTACCTTCTGTTTTGCTTGAGGTGATTTAGTTTACACCTGGATCATTATGCCACGAGAATTTTGAATCAACTGTTTTATAAGGGACCATGAGTTGTCCAGTTCTGTGCTTGCCTGTCCCTTGGTGTCCACAGAAGGAGGGGACAGGGGGCAGAAGGGAGCAGATGACAGGGAGAAGGGCGCGGGATGTTGTAGAAGGATCTGGGGTGGGACTAAACAGGGCTGTCCAGGATGCTTCATTGCTTCATTTTAGCTAAAGTCATAGCTTCATTTTAGCTAAAATATTGCTGCTTTTCATCTTTACATGCTAGGCTGGGCATGAAATTATATTTTCTGAAACGATGCATAGCTAGACATACTTTTATTAAGACCACTCATATGGCTCAACTTTCCTTCAGTCCAGGATTTTTTTTTTTTCCCACAGTGTGTTAGGCCAGTGATAATTCACCCTCAGTTTCCCCAACTCTACCAATGAGGGGCTATCTTACAGTCAGGACCCATGAGTAGATTGACCCACATGAGTCATTTTAACAGAGGAGCTACTGTGAGGACGCTCAGGAGCCATTGGGAAAGGGTGAAGAGAGCAGGAACCTCCACGAAGCAGCCATAACCTCTTGAGACAGAACCAAAGGGAAGAAACTGTAATTGATGCATGAAGCCGAGTGTGTGTCATGGATCCCTGTGCTGATGAGGTTGGTTGTGGGAGTGTTGGAAGAATGACAGAATGAAGTCCACTGGGGCCACTGGGAAGAATTCCTGTTGGAATGAAGGTGGCAAGAACAAAGCGCTTGGTGGGGTTAGAGCAGCAGTTCTCAACCTGTGGGTCATGACCCCTTGGGAGGTTGAATGACCCTTTCACAGGAGTCCCCTAAGACCATCAGAAATCACAGATAGTTAAATTAAGATTCATAAGAGTAGCAAAATTACAGTTATGAAGTAGCAACAAAATAATTTTATGGTTGGGGGTCACCACAACATGAGGAATTGTAGTAAAGGGTCACAGCATTAGGAAGGGTGAGAACCACTGGGTTAGAGGATTTCTTCAGTTTCCCTCCAATACCCCCAGTCTCTCTCCTTTAGTTGGTATCCAGTAGTCTAGCACCTGTGTGAGTTCACAGTAGACACCGATAGCCCACCAAGGAAGGGTGGATGTTCGGCCATTCCCATCATCACACCCCACAGCACAAAAGGGAGGGTGCTGAAGCCAACATGGGAACTAACCCTTCCCCAAGATGTTTGTTCTGTTGTCGAAATCCATTTTCACTGAGAGGCAACACCATCAGCAGTCAAGACAACAAAATTCCTTTCCCTCCTGGGAGGACAACTCATCTTTCTGTCCCAAGTTTTCTTTGCTCCAAGCTGAGTCAACCGGCCATCAGGACTCCTTGATGTCATCTGTTGGACACCTGCCAGCCTGTCAGCATCTCAGTTTGTCTCAGTGTCCCCTGAAAGCATTAAGGACGTGCTTACTTTCTGTTTTAGCAGTTATACTTCTAGGAATTTATCCTTATGAATTTTTCGTGGTTGGCATAGACATTTAGCCATAAGGTTATTAATTTCATAATTTCTCAAAGCATGGGAATATTCAAGTATAGGCAGTTGGTTTTGAATGTGGAGTACTCAACAGTAAAATCAATAATGGTGAAGAAGACAGTGTAACAATACGAGAGGAAAAATCACGTTCTATTTTTAGGTTAAAAAGACAGGTTATAAAATGGCATGCACAACATCGTTCAGGTTTGTAGTACACATCCACATTTAAAAACAAAGATGAGCAGATATGTACCAGATCTCTAACATACAGTGGCTATTTTGAAGTGGATTTTATGGGATGTTTCAGTTTTTTTATTGTACATTCAAAATAGTTTGCAATTTTCTTAACTGTAAGACTCTCTCCTAGCAAAGAAAGATGAATTTGATTCTTGGGGAGGGGAGGGGGAGTGTTATAGAAGCATGGATGTGGTCACAGAAGCCAAACACTATAGTTATAAGTACACTTTCACTGTTATATCATTCACTTTCATTACAAATACACAGCTCTAGGAAAACAACCTAAAATGGCATTTCCCCCTTTCTTTTTTCTTCTGCAATTGTATCACTCCATAGTAAGTTTATAATAATGTAGTCATCACTATATTTTCCCCTATTGTAATCACAATGGTTCTCCTAAATCTTGCTATTCAAGTTTTTCCCAACCTTTTCAGATTTAAAATGAATTATTTAATCTAGTTGTTAGTTTATAACTTATAGTCCATAGAAAATAGTCATTTAAAGTATACAATCAGTTCCCTGCCACTTTGGGACCTTGACAACCAGTTCACTACTTTTTCTTACTATAGATTAAATTTTTCCCTTTTGATATAAATAAAATAATTCAACGCATAATTTTTTCCTAGTTTCTTTTTCTTAGGAAAAGATGTTTTAAGTAGCTCATTCTTTATTGTTGAGTAGTCTTCTTTTGTTTGTTTTTGTTTTTGTTTTTTGAGACAGGGTTTCTCTGTGTAGCTTTGCAGCTTACCTTGAACTTGCTTTGTAGACCAGGCTGGCCTCAAACTCACAGAGATTCACTTGTCTTTGCCTCCCGAGTGGTAGGATTAAAGGCGTGTGCCACCACCGCCCAGCTGAGTAGTCTTCTTTAAACACAAGTGTTTATCAGCTATTAGGAACAAATTTTTTTCAAATATCAAATCCATTTTAAAAAACCCATCCCTCAGTCTTAGGTAGATACAGATCCCTATTGGATATCTTCTGTTTTCTTAAATCATTTCTAAAAGTGTAACTGAGGTATGAATATTATATGTAATAGGTCACATATTTAATGAGTTTGGATGTGTGTGTGTGCATATCCATGAGAACAGCAGTGCAGTCAGGATACTAAGTATAACTGCCGATTTCCTCGTGTTTTCCTATGGTGTGCATGTGCATGTGTATGTGTTTCATTCCAGTCCTTTAAATTTTCTTTAGATTTTTTTCTTTGTGTGTGTGTATGATTTGCCTGCATGCATGTATGTGTACCATGTTTGTGTCAGAAGAAGGCATCAGATGTCCAGGAATTGGAGTTAGGGATGGTTATGAGCCACCATGTGAGTCCACGGAAGCAAACCCTGCTCCTTCGCAAAAGCAACACGTGATATGAAATGCTGAGCCGTCTCTCTAGCCCATGCCCCCCTCCCCCATCTCAGTCTTTTAAATGCTTGGTCTGTCTTGACCATGTTCATCATTTTTCCTACTTTGGACCATTTGCTTGCTTGATGAGAAGTTCTAAGTCTTTCGTCTCTTTATCATAAAGTTTGCATTGGCAGTAAGGTTTACTGGAGCAATCTGGACACTGTATACCATCTCAAACTCTGGGAACTTGAATTCCTGTATGTGAAGAATCTAGAATACTAATAAAGATGTTCTTATTAGGTTGGCCTCAGCTCTGAAATGCTGTGGTTTGGTGAATGTGCCCATTAATCAAGGGAAGGACAGATCTCATTTACCAAGATCACAGTGATTTGAAGAAGACAGAGACATATGAATACGGTCAGGAAGCTGAGATGTGACCAAGTCCAGTGTTTTTGCTCTAAACCGATATGTTATTATAGATGTAGAGCCCCAGGTAGAGCTTCGTGGTGGGATTTCCATTGCTGGAATACTGAGTCATAAAACAGAGGACAACAGATGGTATAATCCAGTTATGTGTGAAAGAGGTAGCTGGTGTGGGGCCCAGACAAGGGAAGGGATGGAGCATGGATGGCAGTGTGTCTGAATTACTTAAGATCATTAAGTTTGAAGACAGCAGTCTTTTAGAAATCACTAGTAGAAAGTAAGTGTGTGTAGCTGTCTGAGTACAGAAGACTTAAAAACAAAAGAAAAGAACTAGATATTTGGAAGTTCTGTGGCGAAACCTAGGCCTGATGCCGTGACTCAAGTAGGGTGTTTCATCCGACAGCCTGTGCTGACTGGGGAACCACACTGAAATGACCTGGCTCAGGAAATGATTCCTGGTTTACGATATTGAGGGCACCAGGCTTGGAGCTGGCTTAGCAATAAACTAATGAGAAAGCTGGTTCCTGTCAGTTAATGAGCAGTGAGAGGCCAGAAGCTGGATGAGAGGTTGAAAACTGGGAATGCAGCGGTGAAGGGAGTCACTGGAGTGTGTACTGAACTTGTGGGAACGTCACACCCGCCCTTTGGCACTCAGTGTGTGGGATGGTGCTCGGCAGACACTGTAGTTACCTTTTGGTGGTCGGTATTGTAAGCCCCTGCTTACAGCAGGCACACACAGGAAGGTCTACCAGATGCTACTCTATGTACCTTACATGTGTCAGATCGTATAAACAACTCCAATATTTCTCAATAACCAACTGTTACTCTTCATACCAGAGATGAAGACACAGCAGGATATCCAAGAGGAGTTTTGGTAAGAGTCCGGTGATGGTGGTGTGCCAGAGGTCTTGAACCAGACCAATGCCTCTTTGCAATGAACTTTTGCTGGTAGGGCTGACTGGACAAAAGGGTGTATCCTGTGTGACACACCACAGCTCCCAGTGTCACTAGGACCAATGAAGAGGTGTTAGGAGAGACAGGAAAGATGGAGGAATGAGGTAGTTTTTTTGTTTGTTTTGTTTTTAATTAATTTTGGAGGGTTTCTTTTGGGGGGGCACTGCAGGGGTGAGGGGTGGATATGGAGGGAATGGAAGGTGCTTGCGATTGGGGTGCATGATGTGAAATTCCCAAAGAATCAATAAAGAATTATGTTATAAAAAAGTAAAAAAAAATAAAGTTACATATTTGATCATTAAAAGACATGATGGCAAAGAGAAGTAAAACCCTTGGTAGAGCTGATATTTGAATGCAGCTAGTCTGTAACATGAATTTTAAAAGGTCTTATTACTAGAAAAAACACAGAGCCAGATATTGGGGTGAAAGCTGAAAGATCAGAGAAACAGAACAAGTCAGCCATGTTCTTACGAAATCCTCAGCCTCAAGAGAATGAGTTCCTGTTTCCTCAGACTGAAAGCCTCTGAGTCCTCACCCCTGAGGGTCTCAGGTGAACTGCTGCTCAGTTCCTGTCTCCTCACGCCTTATATACCATTCTCCACCCAGCCATGCCACTTCCTGGGATTAAAGGTGTGTGTGCTTTCCAAGCAAAGATACGAGATCTCAAGTGCTGGGATTAAAGGCATGTGCCCCCACTGCCTGACTTTGTTCCCAGTGTGGCCTTTGTAGCATGAGTCTTAAAAGTTCTTATTTATAAAATCAAACCCGAGCCAGGTATTGGGGTGAACACTGGAAGGTCAGAGAGACAGAATAAGCCACAGCTATCTCACCTCGCTGAATCCTCAGCTGATCTTGTTTCCTCAGACTGGATGCCCCGAGCCCTCATCCAGAATGGGTCTCAGCTGAACTGCTGCTAGAAGCCTGAAAGCTTAACCAGCCACATGTTTCTCCAGGCCGCTTCTCCAGGCCAAATGCTTCTAGTTTCTGGTCCTCACGCCTTATATATCTTTCTGCTTTCTATCACCACTCCCTGGGATTAAAGGCTGACTTTCTGGGATTAAAGGCGTGGGTCACCATGCTTGGGTGTATCCTTGAACACAAGAATTTCTGCCTCTGGAATGCTAGGATTAAAGGCGTATGCTACCACTGCCTAACCTCTATGTTTAATATTGTGGCTGTCCTGTTCTCTGACCCCAGATAAGTTTATTAGCATACACAATATTTTGGGGAACACAATACCACCACAGGCCTTGAACTCATAGAGATCCAGATGGATCTCTGCCTCCTGAGTGATAGGATTAAGGGTGTGTGCCACCACTGCCTGACCTCTATGTCTAATCTAGTGGCTGGCTCTGTCCTCTGATCCCCAGATAAGTTTATTAGGGTATACAATATATTGGGGTACATAATATATCACCACACTTGTCTGACTCCAGAATTTACACTATGAGTTCCTATAATATATGACCTGCCATGACACTTGGCATGCCCTGGCCAGGGCTAGACAAGCGTGCTTTGAGAGGGGACAAGGCAATGTGATGTGATAATAACATCTTTTTCATAAAGTAGACCCAGGAGAAGTTTCTGTTTGTGGCTGTGCATTGTGACTTCCCAGGCATTTTGAGTATTGAAGTATGGTAGCCCATGAGTGCCTTAGAACGACCTGGATGCTTGCTCAAACATTCATACTTTAACATTATCTGAATCTGAAACCTGCTTGGAAAGACCTGGCAGCTAGAACCATAACAAGTCTCTAAGGGATTTGCATTTGCATGGAGGTTTGCAAAGTACTATCTGAAGCCTCGAGCATCCATCCCGTGTTATGATGAATGTTCCTAGCCCAGCTGTAGTGAGCATACTTTATCATGGCAGATGAATGGATCTCTGTCTCCACTGTGGGATGAGAAGCAGTTGGTAGGTACTTAAGGAACAGGTGTGCAGCAGTTGCAAGTTACCAGGCTGGTTTCCAGTTTGTAATTGGCGGCTATTTTTGTACCCCAAAGGGAGATGTATACTTACTTAAGGAGCAAGTATTCTTAAAACAACAACAACAACAACAACAACAACAAAAACTCGTGAAACAGCATTATAAACACACGCATCGCTCTCTATGGCTGAAACACATGGTTTTTAGATTAGAGTTATTTTATTGCAAATTGGGGCTTTCTGTTCTCTTCCGGGTGCTGAGTGAACTGTAAGATGAGGAGTGGAGCTTTGTTAGGCAGCTCATGTATATTACAAGTTCTGTGTCTTTAATTCATTCTACTTATGTAGAAAAAAAATAAAGTAAACCATCAGCACCAAGGCACAGTGACAGAACAGTGCTCTGGAAAGCCAGCACTCTGTCGTGTGGAGAAATCTCTGTGATAAGCACGGTGTCACAAACTGGAGTTCATGCTTGGCTAGACTTAGCAGCAAATTGCAAACGAGGGAACAATGTCATGTTTTATTTACAATGAATGCATTTCATACATGAGCCCCAAATACTGACAGCTCAATAATGTCTTTTTAAAATTGCCTTGGAACTTTTGTCAGGAAGCCTGTCCCCCTTGCCCAAATCAACCTGTTACTCCTCAAACATTATCATTGGCCTGAAGACACTCTGACCCCATTGTCACTGGAGAATGGAGCAGCCCAGCACACAAAACCATGAGATGCTGGTCCTTGGGTGCCCGCCCGTTGGCTCCACTCCATAGGCTGGCCTTCTGTACAGACGTTCAAGTCTTGTGATGACTATAAATAACATGGAAGGACTCTTTTTAGAAGATTTGTGCATGAGTCCATGCTGAGAGAAGGGTCAATTCTGGATAATGGCGTCAAGATGACCTCCTAGAAGGTATGTAACCTGGTGCAAGCCTCCCATGTCAGAAGAGGGAAGAACCTTTGGACAGCGTAGCAGCTGGAAGGGAGGGGTTCCACAGAGGAGAGCTGCCTACTTCACCCCGCCTTTCTTAGTGCTGAGCACTGGCAGGACGGACAGGTGGGTGAGTGATAGGCTTCACCTCAACATTACACAGGGCTCACCCCAGAGTCTGTCTTCTTACAGAGTGTTCTTGATACTACTGTGGTGCATGTCTTTTGCTCTGTTTCGGGTGCGTTCTTATGACTTTGTTAGTATTTCAGGTTGACTTTTTAAAAGACATATTTAAAATGAGACATCTCCTTAGTAATTTTGTCCCAAAGAATAAAAATGGCAAATTAGGAATAGTGGGTTCCAAGGAGAATGAAAAATAGAAAACTCTTACTCTGATGGTCTCAGTCCTGGGAGCAGGTATGTGTTACAAGAGCACCTAGGAGGCAGGGATGGTGGCTGCTGTCACGTGAGCTTTAGTGTAGAACTCTGTTTCTTAACCGGCTAGAAGTCAGTGACTGAGACCCAGGGTAGTATGGTGAATGTTGGTGAGGATTTTAAGGATACTGGTAATAAATAACAGCTCATTTCCCAGCATTATTCAGTCCAAACTGTCATACCTCATTACAAAGCAGGTAGTCAGTTTGACTTTTGGAACAGTCATTGATAATACTTGCTGTATTGTGGAATCATTTAAGATTACATCAGTAAATTCCTGTTTATTTTGAAAAAACTGTGGGGTGTGTGTGTGTGTGTGTGTGTGTGTGTGTGTGTGTGTGTGTACACACAGGTGGGAGACGACCTGAATCTGGAAACTCTTAGGTTTTTCTACTGTGACTTATTTCCCTATTCACATTGACTTGGCTTAGTAGTTACATAAGAGGTATATTATCCATGTCTGTTCCCTTAGAAGCGTATCTGTAGGATTTGAAGCCCGTGCCTCCCAAGTGATGCATTGTCTCCCCATTGAAATTCAAGAAGTGCCATGTAACAATTACTCATTCCTGTGTGGGAGCTCTTGGTATATCAGCATGCTTTGAAATTGAAAGTCCTTACAGATCTCTTGGCATAATATTGGCCAAGGCATAATAAACCATAAGTGAATTTTAAAGGAAGAACAAAGATCCAAGGTGTAAAAGGCAAGAATAATGATCAAGGCTGCAGTTTCCTGTGTGTGGCGTGTGGCATGTTTCTGAATGCTAACATAAGACACATAAAACAGAATGACTGTGTTGCGGAACCCCTTTCTGTCTTTGACAGGCTTCTCTGTAAATAACTGAAGACTCACTGGCAATGGGTGATATAATTGATGGCTTATTTATTTAAATATTTGAGTATTGTTTACTGTCTCTGGAGTATAACTGTGAATATTTGGGGAAAATTAAAAACTCCACCAGTAGTCATTCACCTAAGTAGCGTGTACAATGTGCTCCCCTCCCATGTACCCATCTTCTCCACTACCCTTGGGATCTTTTTAGTTTCAGAGTGTGTGGAAAGATGGTACTGTGTGTAGAGACATAGATACCTGAGAGAGTGTATTTTACAAAACAAAATCTTCTAGTGAATATTTCTTATTTGCTCATTTGCCTTCTCTTGTACAAAGCTCAAGTTATCCTGAGTCATTAGCCACTAAATTGTTATGCTCATGAGAAGAGTCAGCACAGAATCGATTACTTTGGAACCTTCCTATAAAGAGGTTGGCCACTTGAAGAATCTGCAATTAAATACTGTCTCCACCATAAGATCTCATCTTTGGAGGCAGTGAGATGACTCAGGAGGTAGAAGCCCTTGCCACCCAAGCCTGATGACCCAACTTGGATTCCCAAAACCCATAGGAGATAACTGACTCTTGAAGTCTCACCGCAAGATCTCCTTGCACCCCCCCCAAACACTTTTAGAAGATTGGTCTTCATTGAAGTTCCCGAGGAAAGAATTAAGACAGAGTCTGTATTGATTCAGACTTTTGGAAGTACTTGAGTGTCTTGATTATAGAAATGCAAGCTGGGACAAATGGAATGCCAGTCAAATGGTCATCCTGACTGAGCCTTGGTGCCATGTGTTTAGGTCTCTCCTGGGCCCGGAAAGTGATGAAGATGAAGGCTTCATCCACAGGCTTACACTTCAGATGGAAACTTCCAGAGTAATACCTCAAGCATAACTTGAGTCCTGGAGGTTATTTTTTCACCCCTTTAAAGTTTACAGTGGTATTTTAGAATAATTTCCAAATCTTTGGTAGAAGAACTTTGGAAAAACCGTTGTAAAAGGGCTCTTGACAAAATGTAATGGCTTGTTATCACTGTAAGCATGCAGTTACAGACAAGAAGAGACAGAGGAAGAGGGGCACCTCCACACGCATTTTCCTTCTTTAAAGTTCTTTTTGCCTCAACTTGGAGGAGGCATGTAGTGAGAAACAAAACTGAACAATAAAACCAAACCTTTTTGAAGCTCTGGGAAGAAAAAAAAAATGAAAGCCTAGTATTTGACTAATATCTTGACATTAAAAACAAAACAAACCAACAAAAAACACCTCTGTGAAAATGGCCGTAGGCTGTTCCTAACTCAGAAGTGGAGTCTTGGTATGTATATAGGGTCATGTGCTCTTCAATCTGTCAGTGATTTGACATGGAGATGCCTCATCTCCAGTCTTGATCTTTCCTGAGCCTGTGATTCTCTGCTGTCTTATGAAACTGATCCAAGAGCTCACGCACCAGGCGGCAGTGCTGGTCTCAGGCCTCGAGGTCGAACAGGACCCTAAGGAGCAAGTGTAAGCCTCAAAATCTGGAGACAAAGCAGCCAATTAATTCTGCCAACTGTGAGTTTTAGATCAATTTTAGAGCAAATTTCAGAAACCCTCTCAGCAAGCTCCTTACATGCTCAAGAGGGTATATTGGTTTTAACTGAGCCATCTCCAAGGCCCTCAAAGCTTCATAAAACTGGGTTTTATAGTATTTCTGCTAATCGTGGACATTTATTGAACTTACTCTATTGGGTGGACATGCATGAGCCCATTCCTTTTCCAGGCCCAGTTCCTCATAGGGAAGACAAGGATGTTCCATCATGAGTGGCTCTGAGAATCCTTTCCTTGTTGATAGTTCATAAAGGTTTGGCATGGATTTGTTGCTCATATCTGCATTGTGGGCAGCAGTGGAGTAGCCATGATACACATGTGTGGCACACACGGTAGAAATGAGAACAAAAGGAAAGAGCTTGTGGTGAGAAAAAGGTCTCTTGACAGTACTCTCTTTCCAGGTTCCAGGAGTCTGTCTCCATGCTCGGAGGGCGAGGGATGTGCAGACCACGGTGGATGACAGCAGGGGCCTGGGGGTTGTCTCCTTGGATCCCCTCAGTCTTTGAGTCTCAAGGTTTACTCCCGTGTTTATGATTTTGTTTCGGGTTTTCCAGATACGTGTATAACTTGGAAAATAGAAAAACATGAAGAAGAAGAATGAGTTAAGCTCACTGTTCATTCTTACCATGTTAGCTGCTGTTCTTTGCCTACATGCAGTGTTTCTTTGTCCATTTCCTCCTCTGTAGATGGGTAGGTATAAAATCTGATTTTACGTTATGATTAATTTTTCAATTAAATAATTATACAGCTTGTTTTTCTCTCATAAAAGTCACAGTGGAATAGTTCTGATTCTATACAATATAAGATGAGAAGTACAGCATGTTTTCTATGCCTTTGCAACAGTATTAGGGATAAGTTTTTATAATAATTTATTACTTTCATTATATTTTATATTTTAATTAAAACAATTTAAAAATTGTTGCTTAAGATTTTACAATCTTATTAATGGCATGAAATTTTAATTAGAAATTTCTGTTTCTGTAATCCATGCTTACTATTTTACACTAACACTGTATTTGAATTTTTTTTTTTTAATTTGGCTTTTCAAGACAGGGTTTATCTGCTGTCCTAGAACTCGCTCTGTAGACCAGCTGGCCTCCCAAGTGCTGGGATTAAAGACGTGTGCCACTGCCACCCAGCTTGTATTCAATTCTTAATTTTGAATACTTTCTCTACGAGTTGGCATGTTTTTGAGTACGTCTTTCAGGAGTGATAGTCTGTGGCCACGTGCATACTGGTGGGATATGCTGAATAGAGGCTAGCTGGCTCCACCTTTGAAAACCCTCAGTGGCAGAGCCCCTGGCATGTTGTTCCCACTCAGGAAGTGACACCCCACCCATGTTGTGAAAGAAACCCTAATTAAACACAGTGGGGCACATAGAAAGACCTGTAAGTAGGAGGGGGACTTGGGAGGAGAGGAGAGAGAATAAGAGGGATCATGGGCCCAAGAGGACTTCAATACAAGAACATTATACATACATACATGCATGCATACACACATACATGTATTAGGAAATTAGTTATTTTTTACAAAAGTGTACACAGCACAATTTTCTCTGATGGCTTATTCCTCAAACTTTTTCTGTTATTCCTCATTAAGAAAGATGGCTCCCCTGAATACCAAACAGTTTCCTAATAATCTTTTTGTTTGTTTGTTTTTTGTTTTTTTCGAGACAGGGTTTCTCTGTGTAGTTTTGGTGCCTGTCCTGGATCTCGCTCTGTAGACCAGGCTGGCCTTGAACTCATAGAGATCCGCCTGCCTCTGCCTCCCGAGTGCTGGGATTAAAGGTGTGCTCCACTGCCGCCCAGCCTGATATTTTCTTTTAAAAGCTCAGTTGCTGTTACTTCATTTTTTTTCTGCATTCATGCAGTGGAGTACTCTGGGATCAAGTGGTTCTTTGCTCCTAATTTCTTATCTGCATCTTCATGCTTTTTGCTTTTTTTCCTTGGTGATGTTATTTTCTTCTCCCTGGAGTTCAGTCTCCTTCCTTTGTCTTTATTTCATTTTAAGTTTGGCCTCCCCCCCCCACCATTTTTATATTGTCTTTAGGACTTTCTGTTTATGTACTCTTGACATTATTTGGTACAGAAAGTGTCCACCTGAATCAGAGAGGTCTGGTTCATCTCATTGAGCAGTGGCAAAGCTCACTGGAGGTTGGAGGTTCAGAGCTGTTGACCAGGACACTGTCTAGATGCCCATAGGCTAGTGCTGCTTTCCAGGAAGGTGCTTACTGGGTGTTTGGAGAAACTCCCCAGAAAGCAAGGGCCTCTGGGACTCTGTCTCATGCCACCACCATAGAAGAAACATGCTCCCCCGTCTCTTGAATCTTTACCCAGACTGCTCTTGGCAGAGTTGCTTTTTCTACAGGTAATGCTGGAGAAATGTTTCTAGGGACCAGCTAGTATCTCCAGAGCAAGATGAACAAGGGTGATTTTGAAACTTAATGGTATTTGACATAAATGTTCTCTGAGACTTAGATGAAGAAGCAGGTGGTGACTGGAAAAGAGCTGGGTAGCCTGGAGAGATAGGAAGAGAACTGCAGCCACTCTGCCTCATCCTTGACTTCAGGAGGTCACTAGGAAAGTGCTTTTGCTGAGCCAAGTGTGTAGGAATGATGATCATGTGATCAACAAGAACAACCTGGGAATATACACCCTGGGGGAGGGGTAGCTCCCACCCAGGGGCCTTCCTGCCTGGATACTTGCAAAAACCTTAGAGGCAATCACATAGGTTCGCACATACCCAACAGTAATGAGGCTGAATGATCTTTGAGGATCTCTCCCATTTATGGTCCATGCCAGGAAAATGCTGACGGGATAACCCTTACCAACAAACCAGTATCATTTGCTCTTTGATTAACAGAAATGACCTGGCATTTGTGGTGGGGATGAAAACAACAACAATAACAACAACACCAACAACAAAACCACAGCTCTCACCTCAAAGGAAATAAGAGAGTTTATTCTGGAGTCATTTTGAGTGACCATGGGCTAGAAATACAAATTTAGATTACCCCCAACCAAATTCCATGTTCCAGTGTAGAAAGCAGCTCAGTGATGTCTTATACAGAACCAAGTCTTAAGTCAAGGAAAATATAAAATATATTGGTGGGTCCATCAGAGCTGTGGTTATGGCAAGATGGAGGAAGAGTTTCAGGTCTCAGATGGTATCTGATGGTGTTCTTTGCTTTGGGGTTGATGGAAGCAAGTGGTTTGCTAAGTTAATATTTTCCCAAAGATTTTTATCTATTAGTCACAGGATGTTAGTTCTGATACAGAGGTGGGCAAGGAATAGATGGCTATTCAGGTAACTAAAGCTAGCCAAGATAAGGTGGTTAGCCTCTGGACCTGCAACATTTCACTGTCCCTGCATCACTAAAGTCTTAATCAGGGAATCAGTCTTCGCAGACACAGCTTCTTTCTGGGAATTCTTGTTCACAGTGGCATGTGAATTTTCCCTTTCCTTGGTTGGTGGGAGGTGTCTAAGGTTTTTCTCATTTTAATGAGATTCTGGGAGAAGGTAGAATTACAGGTATTTTATACTACTGTGTCTCCAGGAAGCATTGTAGTTTTCAATATGCCAGAAATGTTTCCTGATAACTTGTTTTAATCTTATTTTTAAAAGTGTAGTGCTTTAAGTCTGTGTTTCCTCTGCCCTTTCTAATTGAAATTGGAGATCTCTGACACCAGCTCTGCCTAAGATATACTGCAAGTAGACTTTTTAATGGGTGCTATGTATACACACAGTGCAGGCAAACCCAGGCATCTTCAACAGACCTTTCCACCAACATATTCTGTGCTTGTCAGTTGACTTAATTAACATCACGCTGGTTTGTAGTTTTAGAAACATTTGGATTTTTCAACTTTTTTTTTCTGTCCTGAAGGAACTAAACATAGTTAGATCAGAGCACTCTGTTTAGTAAGCCTGTTTATTAATTGGTAGAACATGACATGTATGCTGGTTAATATATTAAGACAGAAGAGTTGGGAATTTGTATAAAACAAACAAGTTTGATATTAAATTTTGAAAAACGACAGAAATTTTCTCACTTTGGCTGTTTGAATGTTGGTATAAAAAGACTTAAAAGAGGAAAAATAAAAAGTGAATGATTTATACTGTGTGTGAGAGTAAAATAAATAACGTAGTATTTAAAAATATATATAGAACCCATTCTGCTTGTCCTTGAATCATCCTTTGTTTGAGGTCTCTGCTGTTTGTGTTTCTGCTTGGGCTTTTTTGGTGACACAGGAAGGGCCTGGGCAGGGGGGAGTCACAGAAGACCAGAGAAGGGGTGCAGAGCTATGTACTCAGGAAGGGCTAATTTGTGAAGTCTGTGGCCTGGGGGAACTTTAGGGGAACAAAGCAAATATCCAGGAAAAAACGAGCCAACCTTCCTGATTTTAAGCAGTGCTCTGGAACAGTTCTTTTCTACACTGTGAATATGTATTACTCTCATTGGTTAATAAAAAGCTGACAGGCCAGTAGCTCAGCAAAAAGTTAGGCAGGAAACCCAAACTGAGAATGATGGGAAGGAGGGCGGAGTCAAGAGAGATGCCAGCCAGCCACTGCCTGAGCAAGCAGGACATGTAGAAAATGAGATAACAAGCCAGGAGACATGTGGCAAAGCATAAATAGAGATATGGGTTAACTTAAATGTAAGAGTTAGCTAGTAACAAGCCTAAGGTATTGGCCAAGCATTTATAATTAATTTAAACTTCTGTGTGATTATTGGGAAGTGTATGCCAGGTATTTGGGCACAGTCAGTTGGGACTGGAAACATCTGTTTACATATGTCCAACATGAAACGCCATATAATGTGAAAATTTAATTAATCTTACCAATAAAAACCAGGAGTCAGATATTGGGGATCTGATCAGAGAAGCAGGGGAGCAGCCATGGTCAGTCGCTTCCTACCTCTCTGGTTCCTTTGACCAAAAAAGGCCTAGATTCTCTCTCTGGCCCACCTTATCACTTCTTTTCTCCTCTCTGTACAGACCTCCAGCCCTCTATGGCTAACTAGTGGCTAGCTCTGCCCTCTGGCTCCAAGCAAGCTTTATTTGTTAGAACATAAACAAAATATCACAACAAAGCAGGAATGGTATCAAATGTGGTGGCCTTTTGTAATACAAAGAATCTAATTTCTTCTTCTCTTTCTGAAACATTAGGAAGCTTTCAGATTTAATTTCCTGGCCTTTTGCTCCTGTCCCAGATGACAGACAGTCATAATCCAGTAACATCTACAACTATAAAGAGCAGTGGTTCTCAGCCTGTGGGTCTCAACCCCTTTGGCAAAACCCCTATCTTCAAAGATACTTGCATTATAATTCATAGCAGTAGCAAAATTAGTTACAAAGTAGAAATGAAATACTTTTATGGTTGGGGGTCACCACAACATGGGGAACTGGGTTAAGGGTTCTCAGCGTTAGGAAAGTCAAGAACTACTACTCTGGAGTCTCCACAGACCCAGGATACATATGTGCCAGGATTGTGGGACCCAGGTAACATGCTCTCTCTATGTTTCCCTGAATTAGCTCTCAGTTTCACAGTCTGAAACCCACTTTCCTAGATGAAAAAAGGAAATGACATTGGTTAGTTTTGTGTACCTTTCCAGAGCAGGGAAGTCTTTGAACTAATGTGCCAGTTTTATGTGGTAAAGTCTCATCTCTGCTGTGCAAAGGCTTTAAATTTTTGGTACTCATATCCATCAATCACTTTTATTATTTGTGGACTTTTTATCTTATTTAAGAAATTTTTCTTTATTTTAATATCAAAAGATATATTCTCTGGTGTTTTCTTATAATATTTTTATAATTTTCCCTTGACCCTTGTCTTTTCCTCATAGAATTTATTTTGTGTATAATGCAAAGTATGAATCTAGATTTTTTTTTCAATAAATGTCAGTTTTTTTAGCATTCATTAAGAACTGCCATTTTCTTACTGAGATAATATGCACAATATGTCATTATAAAGTATATTCTAATTTTTGACTTATATTTTTCATTTCTTTCTGGTGTTAGTGATGTCATTGTCAGTGATTGAGTCTCTACATTTCAGTTTTTTTGGGAAAAAAACTTTTTAGTTTACATGCTTAACACTTGGCTCAGGACATTTCCTGTTCCACAAATATTGCTATTTTATGATCTTCTCATATTTATTTCACTGTCAATTAGTGAATACTTCTCTCTCTCTCTCTCTCTCTCTGGATTGTAATCCCATTTTACTTTCACTTTAATTATTTTTATAGAAAAGTTTTGGTTATGATGACTGTGTGTCCCTGCAACCTACTGAATTCATGTGCCTTTATTTCTAGTTGGTTCACCTACATTTGCTAGGTCAGTGGTTCTCAACCTGTAGGTTGAGACCCTCTGAGGGGTTCGATTGACCTTTCTCAGGGGTAACCTAAGACCATCAGAAAACACAGATGTCTACATTACAATTCATAACAGTAGCAAATTTGCAGTTATGAAATAACAACAAAAATAATTTTATGGTTGGGGGTCACCACAACATGAGGAACTGTATTAAAGGGTCTCAGCATTAGGAAGGTTGAGAATCACTGTGCTAGGTCATTTACACTATTTTTATCTGTTTGGTTTGCTTGCTTATTTGCCTTCAACCCATTGCTGTGTTCTGATAGTGAAGTAATAGTAAGCATGCTTCTTCCAATGTCAGTGAATATGTTTTTAATACATGTTTAGGATCTTGAGTTGAAATTATGAGTTAGAGTTGACATTTTTCAAGGTATTTCTTAGTAGAGAAATGTAGCAGGAATCTTAAAAGTTCTTATTAATAAAATCAAACCCGAGGCCAGTTATTGGGGTGAATACTGGAAGGTCAGAGAGGTAGAACAAGCCACAGCTAACCTCACCTGGCAAACTTCTCAGCTGATCTTGTTTCCTCAGACTGGAAGCCTCTGTGTCCTCATATCCGAATGGCTCTCAGCTGAACTGTGCTTCTTGAAAGCCTGAAAGCTTAACCAGCCAAATGCTTCTCCAGGCCAAATGCTTCTAGTTTCTGGTCCTCACGCCTTATATACCTTTCTGCTTTCTACCACCACTCCCTGGGATTAAAGGCTCGCTTTCTGGGATTAAAGGCGTGTGTTGCCATGCCTGGCTGTTTCCAATGTGGCCTTGAACTCACAGAGATCCAGAGGGATTTCTGTCTCTGGAATGCTAGGATTAAAGGCGTATGCTACCACTGCCTAACCTCTATGTTTAATATTGTGGCTGCTCTGTCTCTGACCCCAGATAAGTTTATTAGCATGCACAATATTTGGGGGAATACAATACCACAGAGGAAAATCTTATTTTTAGATTTGTTTGGGACAGATTTATGGAGCATGGCATGGCTTTGATGTAGGTATCTATGTAGTGGTTAAACGGGCAGTTCCTGTGGTCTCGGGTATTTCTCATTCTTTGTGATCAGAACATTTGGAATGTTGTCTCTGGTTACTTTTGAAATATACATACAATACTAAGTACAGTCGCCTTCTCTGTAACAGCACACCTGAATGGATCCCCCCACCCATCTAGCTGTGGCTCTGTTCTTGTGCAGCAGCCTCTTGTCTCTCCAGCTTTCAGGCTTCTGCTGACTAGTACTCTATTCTCTGCTTCTCTGAGATAGCTGTTTTGGATCCATATGAGTGAAATAATGTAATGTTCATCTTCCTGGGCTTGGCTTTCTTCATTTAACGTTCTTTCTTCTTGGCTCCTCCATGTTGTCATTAACAATGGGATTTCATTATTCTTTACTGGTCATGAATATTCCATTATGTTTATGTAACTCATTTTCTCATTCATTCACCTTTATATGGTCAGGTTTGATATGTATCCTGGCTGTTTCGAATAGGGCTTCAATAGATGTAGAGTGCACACACTGGAGAGCTTTTTAAGCCTCTGTTGACACACTCATTTTCTTCTTCTGTTAATATACTGGAGTACATGAACAGAGTTCCAGGTGTTTGATAATCATTCACTCCTGGGATAAACTATTCTTGGTAGTAGAACCTGGCTTTCGGTTAACACGATACTAGCAGGTTAAGCATGTTCTTCCTCTTTCAGTATAATTCGTTATACACCTTTGGTATCTCTTCCATGCTGAGATACCCATTACACATTCTGTAGAAGTTACATGTTCACTGAGTGAGGAGCAAAGAAGGATAAATACTGAGTAGGGGAGGGCATGTCATTTACCTTTACTCTTGAGGGTACCGTCAAATATATACAGCACATTTCTAGATGAGTTGGAGATGATGTTGACTGAGGAATCAGCCTTTCCTTTGTGCATTGCTTTGAGTGGAAGTGGAACTCAGTTTGCCTTCTGTGTATTAAGCTGATAAGGTAAGGAAGGATCTGAGAGATGTAGGTGAGCGTATTCTAAGTGCTTAGTCAACACACTGACAAAGTTCAATCTCTTACTATATGCACATTTACTATCTGCAGCACATTCCTGCATATGAGGTCTTCAAAATTGTTAGATGTTTGTAATATTTTATGTGTATGAACGTTTTGCCTACATAGGTGTCTGTAGCATGTGCATGCCTGGTGTTCAGTGGAGATGAGAAGAGGGCTTTGGATCTTCTGGCACTGCAGTTAAGGATGGTTGTGAGTCACCGTGTGGGTGCTTGTGATATTATGTTCCCCAAAATATTGTGCACCCTAATAAACTTACCTGGGGTCAGAGAACAGAACAGCCACTATATATAGAGGCCAGAAAATGGTGGCACACACGCCTTTAATCCTAGCATTTCAGAGGCAGAGATCCGCCTGGATCTCTGTGAGTTCAAGGCCACACTGGAAACAGCCAGGCGTGGCAACAAGAGCCCTTAATCCCAGGAAGTGATGGCAGAAAGCAGAAAAGCATATAAGGTGTGAAAACCAGGAACTAGGGCTGGTTAAGCTTTTAGGCTTTTGAACAGAAGTTCAGCTGAGACTCATTCTAGATGAGGACACAGAGGCTTCCAGTTTGAGGAAACAGGATCAGCTGAGTAATTGGCAAGGTGAGGTGGCTGTGGCTTGTTCTGCTTCTCTGATCTTTCAGCGTTCACCCAAGTACCTGGCTCCACGTTTGTTTTTATTGATAAGAACTTTCAAGATTCGTGCTACAGGTGCTGAAAACCAAACCCAGGTCCTCTGGAAGATCAGCCAGTGCTCTTAACCATTGAGTCATCTCTCCAAGCCCATGCATAGGCTATCCTAATTTTCATAACAAGAAAAGGGTGGAAGAGAATAATTCTCAGCCCATTTTGTAGGTAGGAAACAGATTCAAAGAGTAATGGCTCAGCAAATAGTTGATTCCAAGTAAGCCAACAACCCTTTTATTCCCTTTTGTCTCTCTCCTAGTCTTATATTTTCAATATGAGGAAATTAGCAGGGGGTCCTCAAGTAATACCTTACACAACAATGATATGTTCTAATTTCAGGTGTGTTTTTCCTCCCTGGATTAGTCACTAAGCCTCAGGGTAATGTGTAGTTTATCATGTGTTACGGCCTTGCTCTCTCAAGCTCCCCCATGTCAGAGAACAGAGATTACTTACAGGCATTAACTTTCATAGAATGGCTACTTAGTGTGGGTAGGCAAGGAGGTAGTCTCTGTAGTGTGGGAATCACATTGTGTCTGGTGTGCTGCTGGGGGAGCCTGGGCCTTTAAGGCCAGAGAATCAAGGCAGACAAAGGAAGGGATGACTTCCGGAGCAGCCCTCTCTACCCACAGTGCTCCACATTGGACACCTGATAGAAGGAAGTTTAGCTGTGCCACACCGAAGATGTTGTCTTGGGACAAAGCAAGAAAAGCCACATGAAACGTGCAATAACAATTCTTACTTCTCACAGTGGCATTGAGTAGACACCTTTTAGAGCACACATAGCACAAGCCTGGGCAAAATCAGCATGATTTTTTTTTTTTTTAAAGACTCATTTCAGGCTGTCATGATGTTGACCTTCATGATGCCTTAGTTAATTCAAATATTTGTTTGGACAGTCATGTATTTTTGAGACTTTAAAAAGAACTGACATTTCATTTTTTAAAAAAAGAATCCTTAAAGAAGAATCAATATCTCATTTTTCACACTAAACTTTGCTAGTATATACCCAGTGTAGTTCAGCCTTTGCAAATGTTCAACTAAACCATTTTGTGACTGTTCACATGATATAACTAAGCTTGAATTAAAAATCCCTCCTTTTCATTTTTCCTTATGTTGTAGTGTAATGTTAATTAAGCAGCATCCATAAGAAAGCTAGGTGATCTGTAGATAAAAGGGAATCCGAAGAATGTAGAGGAAATTTTATGTGAAAGGCTGGGGAGATGGTTCAGTGGGTAAAATCCTTGCTGTGCAAGCTTGAGTGCCTGAGGTCAGACCCAGTGCACATATAAAAGCTGAGAATGGTTGCATGGGCCTGACACCCTGAGCTGGGAGAGGCAGAGACAAGAAAGGCAGGTTCTAAGAGCTCATTGCCCTGCCGTGCTGGCTGAAACAGCC
This sequence comes from Peromyscus nudipes, assembly GCA_902168325.1. Classification (NCBI taxonomy): domain Eukaryota; kingdom Metazoa; phylum Chordata; class Mammalia; order Rodentia; family Cricetidae; genus Peromyscus; species Peromyscus nudipes. Next base: position 40,329 of record CABHPH010153452.1, read on the forward strand.
CACTCCAGATTTTGTGGGAGACCTTGTCTCAAAAAAATAAGGTAGAGGATCTCCTTATTTTTTTGAGACAAGCTCAAAAAATATAGCTCCCGTATGCCCTGCTTCTTACTGTGTATGTGTGTTCACATTTGTTAATTTCAGACTAACAAAGATGAATTAAAACAAAACAGATCGATTGAGAGACCCATTTGCAGCTGCATGTTTGGGTGAGCATACCCGCCCATATATACATACATCCGATCCTCCTACCTCCTGTCTCACAAGGGCTGGGGTTACAGGCATGTACCATCGTACCCAGCTGCTAGAGATAAACTGACTATGACTGAAACTGGGGGAACGAACGCTCAGGCCAACTCCGTTGTTGATCATGCATCACAGTCCCCACTCCTGAACCAGTAATCTACCAGAAGGGATGAGCTCTCTATGTGGACCGATACTGCTAACTCGGTCTCTACCATGCCTTATGAAACAAAATAAGGTATACAAAATATGAAGAAACAAGTAGCTATGACTGTTATCCAAGAGAAGAAGTGGTCAGTAGAAGTAATACAGATGGCTTGCTTTCAAAGTGTTGGACAGGTTTTAAAGGCATAGGCTGAATATAATTAAAGATTGAATGAAAGAAATGGAGGGTAATGTGAAAAAACAATGGGGAATTCCAACAGAGAGGTGGGAACTATTTTTGTTGTTGTTTGTTTTTGTTTTAAAGGAGGGGCTGAGACATATGTCCTGGGACTCTTAGAAAGTCAAAATGGTTGCTCGGCAATGGAAGACACTATTGACTAGGAAGCTAGTTTCTGAAGCCATTTCAGCATCTGGGTACTGTCTCCCATATGCCCTGCTTCTTACTGTGTATGTGTGTTCACATTTGTTAATTTCAGACTAACAAAGATGAATTAAAACAAAACAGATCGATTGAGAGACCCATGGACATTTCCCAAGGTGGGGAATCAGAAGCCCATCTGTTCCTGGAGTCACTTCCTTTTCTCTGGTTAGGAAGTTTAGGTGCTGGTGACATTTGTGGCCTTGTACATTGTATGTACGCATCAAGTGACGGCTCTCTTTGTCTTCAGTCCCTGGTTTGCTTTGGAGAGATCAACACATTCGAAAGGGCAGGTGCACCAGAAGAAATGCCTGAGTGCCAAGCCCAGAATAGAGGTACACACCTATTCGTATTTTTAGAGTATTGTATTTTCTTTACCGTTAGGGCTTTCTTTTTTCATTTTACAAGGGAAAAAGATCAAGGTTCATAGCAAGGGCCGTGTGTTTTTTGCATAAGCCCATCATCAAGGTCTCTTTTCTCAAGTTTTCTCAGAGAAGACCATTTTTCTTTTCTTCTAGCATTAAAAGTACTGTCATGTCTTTGCCAAGAAGTGTCAAAAGGTCTTTTTGGTATCATTGAAAAGTTGAGTAAACTATTTTTTTCCCTAGGCTGCATTCTATTGTTCCCTAGGAAGTCAGTTTGACCTTTCTTACTTTTTTATTTATTTTTCAATTTTCTTTCATTTGAAGAGGAGTGAACTGGTTCACACAAAATGTGACTTTACATCGTGCCTTTCAGTCAAGGACAAATAATGAGTCTGAAACGGGCCCCAAATGCCTGCTGAACTCCAGCCTTTTCGAGGAGGCGAACAGTGCTGCTTTTGTGTGAGTGATTATCCATTCTAAAATTGCTCATTGTTGCCCCTGCTTCTGTGCCTCCCTGCTCTGCTCTTTCAAGCGCTATGATATCTTTAGTGCATGTATTGCTTAGAAATGGGCCCAACCAGAGAAAAATGCACTTTGAAATTAGTCAGGACCTGCTTTAGAATCAGAGGCCAGGGTAAAGAGCAAGTCCAGAGCCACTCGTTCAGGAATTGTTAAGCATTTTAATAAGGCAGCGGCAGAGCATTAAGTCAGGTATGGAGCCCTTCTCTGGGACTGGTTCATGTGGCTACATGGCTTCTACTCCCTTAAGCCAGCTCTGGAGTTAGGATTATCTCACCTCGGCTTCTGGTTCTTTAAGGTATTCTTGAACTTTCACAAAACTGTTAGGTATTCTAGCATTATCGTCTTGAATGAGAAAAAAATTAAAAGCCCGGTTAAGTTAGGAGATGGGTTTCCGGGCTGTAAAGCTGGACATTTGCACACTCCATAATTCTAGGGACTGTAGAGTGCATCCTTGGTCATTACAGATGCAGATGATGACTGTGGCCTTTTCCTTGTCACATGACACAGTATTGTCGTTGAGAAGGTTAGCTTTTGGTAATAACACACAGTTGCTCTTGGGCAGTTAGTCAGTTTTTACAAAGTCTCTTTCTAGCCGTTCTTTCTTTCTTTCTCTTTAATTTTGTGTCCCGGACTCTTCTGTGACGTAAGTCTTTCACAGTCTTTGTGCTTGTGTGTTTGTGTCGTGACCATGTGTGCCGTACCTGTTCCTTCTTCCTTCCCTTTCTGCGGTCTTGCCGTGTTGTTTCTCCTCTCGCTCCAGCCTTCACTGGTTTCCAAACGCTCAGCTTCACAGGTCCCCCAGGGAAGCTGACATTTCAGTCTCAGTGGAATTCCCTTTCCTTTTTGTCTCTTCCCCAGGAGTGTTTTATTTGAAACCTTTAATTACAAATGGCAAAAGGGAGATTTTTTAGTGACTGAAAAAAGCAGTCTGTCGGCAGCTGGTGCCATCTCAGTCACCCTTAAAACTAGCACCTTAAGAGGCAGGCCTGTGTTTGAAGCTGCACACATGGATGTTCCACCCCATGACAAGGAAGGAAGATGGAAATCCCCAAGGGGACAGGTGCATTCCCAAATCTTCCTAATTGGCTCTCGGATTCGCTCCTCTGAGCTGGAGGAGGTCTTAGGCACCCACTAAAGTTTCCCCCTGACAGGGCTTATGTTGTGGGAATTCCTGTTCTGAACCTGTTGGATGCCATCGTGGTTCTCTGGTTTACCCTATAGAGCCACATGGAAGGTCTACAGAATCAGAGCCAAGCTTGGGATGGGTGGGGACAATGGTAGGGGCTTGGGATGGGTGGGGACAATGGTAGGGGTGGATGTTGTTGGCATGTGCAACTAAACGGGATCCAACATTAACCACACATGGCTCACCAGGCCTCCCATCTCAGGAACTGTCGCGACCACCTCGACCAGCAAGGAAGACGCAACACCGAGCTCTTCTTCAAGCTGTTTATTCAGGCCTTTTACAATCTTTTTCTGTGACCCTTCTTCTTTGTCTTACTCCCCGCGAAGGGAGCTCATCCCAGCCTTTATAGGTCTCATTCCACCGTTCACCACACGCCACGTGGGATCCCAGGATAGGTACACATATGCCATAGCAAGCCATAATCGAATACCAAAGCCAAATACGGAGCTGCTTTTGTCTAAATGTCCCGCCGGCGGGAAGGCAGGGACAGGATGTCAGCGCCATCTTTAAAGCGCAGTAGCGCGGTGAAACGGCTCTCCACAAGGAACGAAGGAGGAATGCGGGCTTCATTGTCTCCATAGGCCGTTCAGACTGAAAAAACAAACAAACAAAACAACAAAAACCCTTTGTTCTTTCATTAATGCGGCCCTTGATGTTCATTTTAACTGAGTTTTACCTCTTAAATATTAAAAGGAAAGCAGACAACTCACCTCATGAAAGCTGGGCTATGTGAGCTTCCTCACATTCCCAAGGAGACATCAGGTTGGCCACTAGTGACTGTGATACCATTATGGAACCATAGAAAGGGTCAGAAACCTCAGTCTGCCTTTCCTCCAAAGGCCTCGGGACACACCATACGATACGACACCTCATCAGTTTCAACTTTGAAGGTGAACCTTTTGCAGGAAGGCCCCATGAGATTTCCTAACGAGGTTTACTAGCCTACATTCTCTATCAAGTAATGTTACTGGTCAACTTCCATGTGTCTCAGGAGAGTAAATACCCGAGAGGCAGCAACTCTGTCTTGATCTCCTCTAGAAGCTCCATTGTCTGTCGTTGAACATGGCATATGGAAGGTGTTCGTTCAGTGGAAGTGCACTTTGATGGTGATTCTGGGGATATCTCTGAACAGGACAGGAAAGAGGACATGCAGAGGCACCCTTGATTTCATTGTGCCCGAACCACAGACTAATCTGAGGCCAGATTTTGCTTAGTCAGACCTAACATCTATAGCTACGTTCATTTCTCAGAACAGCCCAGGAGAAAGAAAATAGAGACTTCTGGAAAGTCTATCGAAGCCAAGGACTATGACGCCATGTACTAAGAAGCAGGAAGCCCCACTTGTCCTTTTATTCCTGATACAGGCTGTACAAGCATCCCTGTCATTGCATTCTCTTGTTCCAGACCAGGAAGAGAAGAATTTTGGTTTGTTTGGTTGCTTTTTGGTTTTTTTGAGGCAAGTTTCTCTGTGTAACAGCTCTAGCTATCCTGAAACTTGCTTTGTAGACCAGGCTGGTCTCAAACTCACAGAGATACACCTGCATCTGCCTCCTGAGTGTTGAAATTAAAGGCATAGGCCTTCCACCACTGCCTGGCAAACACAGAATTTTTAAACAGGAATTAATGTGATATTTTTTTTAAAGCCCTTGTGGTGGTTTAAATGAAAATGGCCCCCATAGGCTCATAGGGAGGTGTGCTATTAGGAGGTGTGGCCTTGCTGGAGTAGGTGTGGCCATGTTGGAGGAAGTGTGTCTCTGGGGATGGGCTTTGAGATTTCAAATGATCAAGGCAGGCCCATTGTTACTCTCTCTTCCTGCTGCCTGAGGATCCCCATGTAGGACTCTCAGCTCCAGCACCATGTCTTCCTGCCATAATCATGGACTAAACCTCTCAACTATAAGCCCCTCTAATAAAATATTTTCCCTTATAAGAGTTGCTGTGGTCATGGTGTCTCTTTATAGCAATAGAAACCCTAAGTAAGTCAGCCTTAGATATCAACATTAGGCAGATCCTTGAGAAGTCCCACATGGGATCATTTGTAGCATCTGTGGGAAAATCTCTGAGAGACCAAATTTGGAACAGCATTTTCATTTTAAATGGAATCTTCTGAGCAGCCAGACCCGTGAAGTGAAGTTCATCTTTGCCTCCGTCTCTCTCCATGGATAGAGCAAGCCACATTTGTAGCCACAGGTTGCATGAGCCCTGACTTGATTGCAGAACACATCCACACCTGACTCACCAAGAGATTTATTGTTAACTTTTCAATGCAGGCATTTTCTTATAACTTGGGATATGTTTATTTGTTATTTGAGAACTTAGAACTGAGGGGATCCTGTGGTGTTAATGGAAATGTGACATATAGTTTGCAGGCTCTGATCTGCTGGGAATCATCAGTGATCCTGGAGGCCAGGGTCTCTGTCCTTGTAGAGCTGGTGTGCTCGTGGGGCTTGGGGCCATGGGCAAGCTGGTTGCACCCTCCCCAGCTACAGCGTCTTTATTAAAGGTGGCAGACTTTATGACAGCTTGTGTGCAACTGTTTTTTTCTCTTTGTTCCTCTTGCTCACGCAAAGAGTAAGAAGAGTCCATGATTGTATCGGGAGACTGGAGGGTAGAGTGTGCTCTTGAAGGATCTTCTGGAAGAACTTGACTTTTGCATTGACCTTAGAGAAAGTACTTGGGGCTTTTATTTGACAAACAAAACTGAACAAAACAGAATCAAAGCCTGAAGCAAACTTACCCAAAGACCTTTAGTAACCCTCCTTTATCTTTAGTGCAGGAACAGAAACAAACCAGTCAGTGGTGGTTGATGGTCTGTGTAGCCGAGGAAAGACAGAGCTTGAAATGCACATTTGAAATCTAAACAGTTGGTCAAGAGGGTCATTAATTCATTTGGTGGCACCTGGGGCCATGGTCCCTTTTCCTCCTGGGCCTTTAGAGTCAGTTGCTCTCCATATTTTTTTTTTTCCTTTATGAAGAAAGCAAAGGAATAAACAGTGAACCTCCTCCTGCCCAGTTCTTTTCAGTCTCCTCCACCATGAAGGGATTTATTCAGTAAAGAAAGAGTCTTGGCATGTGTGTGGAACTAAGCAGAAAACCTGTGTTGTAAGGAGGGAGAGTTATCATTTTAAAAAAGAAGTAAGGTGGGGCTAATGAAACAAGCAGGAATTCATTTTTGAAAGTGTTTTATTATTGTGTCTTGGGGTGTTTGTGTGAACGGAACGTGTGGAGGTGAGACGGTAGCATTGCACAGCTTGCCTTTTCTATTTTTATTGTTGTTGTTTGTTTTGCTTTATTTCATTTAGTTGAGACAGGGTCTGATGTAGCCTAGGCTAGCCTTTCTCTGGGTTCTGGGTGTCAGGCTTGCATAGCCGACGCTTTACCCACAAAGCCATCTCTCTGGCACCCGGAAGTAATTTTGAAGAACTCGAAGTGTTGTGAAGACAATGAACGATGATGATGGCAGAGGAGAGCTGTGAGTGAGCAAGAGGCAGCTGTCGGTGTGGGGGACCGGAAGGTTCTGAGAGGGCGGTGAGTGCTCTGAGCATAGATGATTCAGAGCAGCCATTCCATGATCCTACACTGGCCCTCACGTTATTTACTACTAGTTGATAACTAACCATGAAATGGTATATAACCATAATCCAATGCTTGGGAGGAGGAGACACAAAGGTCAGGAGTTCAAAGTCAGCCTTGGTTACATAATGAGTTCAAGACTAGCCTAGGCTACATCAGACCCTGTCTCAACAAAATGAAATAAAGCAAAACAAATAAACAACAACAATAAAAAGCAGTTGTAAAATACAGCAGCAGCTGTAGAATACACTTTGGCAATTTCTCACTAAGTTGAATATGAAATACCATGTAACCCAGCAATTCTTCCCTAGGTTATATCCATAGAATTAAAATCAGATGTTCAAACACAAAGTTGAGCATGAACGTATGAAGTGGCTCTATGCATAATAGCCAAAAAATAGACATAGCCTAGATGTCTATTACTCAGCCATGAAATGGCATGATGTTCCAATGCATGCTGAAATATAGATGCGTCCCCAAGTCACTCTCGTAAAAGAACTTAGACACAAAAGGCCACATATTATCTCATTTGACTTCTGTGATGTTTCCGGAATACTCAAACCAACATAGATAGAGAACACATCAGTAGTGAGCAAGAGGTTATTGAGTTCAGAAGTACCTAGGCTATGGCTATGGGGTTTCCTTTCAGGGCACTAAAAACACTCTAAAAACAGAGAGCGGAGGAGGAGGGTATAAAGAATTAAGAATATATTTAGCTTTTGTTTTTGTTTTTGTTTTTTTCAAGACAGGACTTCTCTAGCTTTGGAGCCTGTCCTGGATCTCACTCAGTAGATCAGGCTAGCCTCAAACTCAAATCCCCCCTGCCTCTGCCTCCAGAGTGCTGGGATTAAAGGTGTGCGCCACTACCACCCAGCTTGTATTTAGCATTTTATTCTCTCAAGTTAAGATGGTAAATGCTATGTTTACTTTACTACAAATAGAAGTAATACTCAAGTATATATTTATGGAGGCTTGAATGCAATGCTCCCCTCAGCTCATATATTTAAATACTTGGTCTCTAGTTGGTAGAACTGTCTGGAATGATTAGGAGATGTGTCACCAGGTTCGAGGTTTCAAAAGCCCATGCCATTGCCATTCCTAGTTAGCTTTTGTGTGCTCTCTCACGTGCTCGTGCTCTCGCGCGCTCTCGCGCTCGCTCTCTTGCTCTCTCTCTCTCTCTCTCTCTCTCTCTCTCTCTCTCTCTCTGCTTCATTGTTGTCTCAAAATGTTGCGTCTCAGCTACCACTCCAGTGCCATGCCTGTGTGTCTGGTGCCATGCTCCCATCCATGCTGGTCATGGACTTAACCATCTGGAACTGAAAGGCCCCAGTAAACTCCTTCTTCTGTAAATTGCCTTGGTCAGGGTATCTTATCACAGCAGTAGGAAAGTAACTAAGAGAACACTTAACACTGTTCCGTGCTGAGAAACATTTGTATATAATTTTATGGTCTGATTAGGTGCTTTATTTCAGCATGGATGAGAAAATATTTTGTTCGGCACTTACTTAGACCCACGTGTTCTGAAAGGAGGGCTAAATTAAATTAGTTATAAATGAGTGCGATGCATTTTATATGTGAGCTCCCCCAGCTACACCTGAGCTTCGTGACAGATCCATTCTCTTTCTCGTTCAGTAGTTCAACCTTCTAAGGGCAAGCAGAATTCTCACTTGGGAGCTTATTGCCTCTCCCTGGTGTCTCTGTGGAAGGAGAAGGCAATGAATGAAGAGCAGATCTGAGGGGTGTGATAAGCCTGGTCAAGACCATCAGCCATGGATCACAGCTGGAGGGAGAGTATATACACAGGAGTCCCTAGACTTCCTCAAGTGTCAGAGGCAGGAGAGGGACAGTGGCCAGAAATAGGACCTAGTTTTAGTCCTCACGTCACCGGCTGCCAGCTTCCTTCTTACTTTGTGGTCCTAAGATGTTAGTACATTTCACATACATGTGCACGTGCATACATACATACATACATATATACACACAGACAGACAGACGCACACTATAAAATTAGTACTTTCCATAGATCCAGTACCCACGCTAAAGCCAAGTGAAACCGACTACCTTTGACCAAACTTCAGTCTTAGCTACCGCAGTCATGTGACGTTTCTTAGATGACTTTCGTGAGTCACCCGTCAGCTGGTTAAGATGGGAGAAACTGGTAGCAATTGTGTAGCCTTGAAAAAATTACCAATGAAGAGTTGTCAAATCTCTGGTAAGAATAGTCCACTCTAGTCTTGAAAAGAACAGCTCTGAAGCAATATGCACTCAGTGTCTCGAGTTTTACTGACCCTAGCATTTCTCTGAGTGACATAAAATGCTAACTCAGCTCCTCAGATCCATACACTAATTAGGAAAAGTATGTTTAAGCCTGTTTTGAGAGGGGTATATCTCCATATATTTAGGTTGAGATATAAAGTACTCTAGCAGACAGATTTAGAAAATATTGGGACTAACAACTTCTAATGGTCCAGAATGTTCCACAACCTGTAAATGGCGAGACCTCCCATTCCTCTTCACCTTTATATTTCACCTTTCTCTTAATCTTCTGTCACACTCCCATGTTAGAAATAAACAGTCCTGTGCCTTGCTTCTGAGATATCTAAATGTCTTGATAAGCACCCAAGTGAGGCAAGGAAAGCCAGGTGTCTTCTGTTTGGATCCTCTTGTCAACTTTCATTCTGACCCAGTTTCCTTAGAGACAAGGAGAAGGAGAGCTTGCGGCCTCACAGGAGATTATCAATGGATGCTTTCAAGCAGTTCCCTGAAACATGCACCTCTGTGGTAATTACACGTCTAGGCTTCTTCACATCAGAGGGAGTTAATTGTTCTTCACTGGAGAGAAAGAAACCTCTGTAGTTCACTGTGAAACTTCCAGTTCCCTTCTACTCTACAGACTCTAGCTTCAGGTTTGCATTTTACCTGCAGGTGTGACGGCCCACTCCTTTTATTTGTTTGTTTGTTTGCTTGCTTAATCACTTCTTACATGGAAACCCAGCTCTGACAGAAGTAGAATTAGTCAGACTGGTAGAGGTGGAGCAGGTGTTTCTTTTCAGTGGCCTCTAATATTTTAAGATGGAGTAAGGGAACACCAATCACGCAGAAGACAAGTATGTAAAAAGTACAGGCGCCAACAGTATCACGTGTGTAGAGTCAAATAAGTCTCCAGAACAGGCAATCCTTAGAGGGTTCCTATGCAGGAAGCACATTCCTATGTTGTGGGAGTCCACAAAGGTTTCCTAGTGAGATCTGGGCTTGTTTTACCCAGCAGGTATAGGCTGCTGGGTATAAGGGGATGGATTGATCATGTGCGTGGTTACCAGGTGTTTGGAAGGGTCTGCACTTGGATGTGGTAGGGGGAGGTCTTTTGCTCCACCCCTTGGCATGTCTATAAATAGCCCTTTAAAAGAGACAGAAGGGGCTGGTGGGTTTTGACCCAAGCCCTCCTGAGGCTATCCTGTGTTTCTGCCTCTCTCCCTCTACATTTTCTATCTAAATATTTCTCACTTCTCTCTACTTGAGTACCCTGGGGGGAAATGTACTGTGCACATAAGCATGCTGGAGGTGGGGTAGATATGTGAAAGACCAAAGGAAAGGATCATAGTTTGGAGAAATTCGGCACAGGGCATCGAGTCAGGACTTTGGTGACATCGTAGTCTCTCTCTCTCTCTCTTTTTTTTTTTTTTTTCTTTTGGTTTTTTTGAGACAGAATTTCTCTGTGTAGCTTTGGGGCCTGTTCTGGATCTCGCTCTGTAGACCAGTCTGGCCTCGAACTCACAGCGATCCACCTGGCTCTGCCTCCCGAGTGCTGGGATTAAAGGCATGCGCCACCACTGCCCAGCCTGACGTCATAGCCTTTAAGAGCTTGCCTGATTAGCGTAGGTACTGGAGTCACAGTGGACTAGCAGCCCCTTGTGTACTAGTTTGTTGTTGTTGTCCTTCAGCAATCGTATTTAGGGAGAGTGAGGATGGAGCCTTGGCGGCCAGGCCAATGGATGGGGATTTTAGGGGCAGTGCAGGAGTTATTTATTGTGTGGATATGTCAGTCACCAGCCATACATCTGGGGACGGGGGTGTCTCTGTGTCTTAGTCTCCTAGGTACTTCCTGTCAAGAAGGAATCTGCTTAATGTTCAAGACCACTGCTGGTGGTTGTTGGTGGTCAGGGTTAGAGGTGAGCTGTGTGCTGGCTTGCCCAGACCTCCACAGTGCCCATTTGAACTTTTATGTTGCTAGACCCCTGTATCCAGTGCATCTTAAAGCCTGCTGATTCCTTTAGAATGGGAAGGGATGTTGAGCTCTGTCTTACTCCATCTTGGTGTCCATTTCAAAGTGAACGAATATGGTAATTCCACCACCACTCAGAGATGGCTTCTAGGTACTGTGCACTCCCCACCTTCAGTAAAGGGCCAAGATGTCAGAAGTAACAAAAGGGTGGGTAGTGAGATGTCTGTGCAGAGATTCTGATGGGTGTACAGGTGGGGAAGAGCCAGGCTGCCCAGTGGGTGCTTAGGAAGACAGCGATTTAGAGGAATAACATTACTGAAGAGTTTGCAGTCTCTGAAAGGACTCGGACTGTGGTCTTAAGAGATGATTAAGATACTTCTGTGTTTTTTCCTCATCAGGCCATTGCCTCCAGAGCAATGTAGTGCAATTTAAAAATAAGCACACAGTTAACTACCATAATGTGGTGAAGCAAGCTGTTTCTGACTGAGCATGCTAACTTTTTCTCTATTTAGAGCATGACTTATAATATGTACATACTGAGCCATGACGTGACTATGTAGTAGCCCCTTTTAATATCAGCATTTAAGGTGGCCTATTCAAATAGATCAGCGGGGCGGTAAGTTTTCAGTGCATGAGCCAGCTCACAGCTAGATATAAAGCTTTACATACTGCACTAAATATGTTTTCTTCTGTTGATTTTCATGAATATCATTGTTAATTAAAAATGCTGTCAGCTATGGTTGATTTAAACGTGAATTATGTTTAACTCTAGCTTTCCCATCATGAGGTTTGCTGGAGGGTCACAGTAGGGTCTGGTTTCTGATATTATTCCTCCTCTTGTCTACAGGTTGGATGAGTTTCTTGTGAACATTCAAAATTGTACTGAGTGGATGGAGCAGCAGTTTAATTTGGGTCTCTTTGATTGTGGATTACATTGGGGAACATCTTGAGGCCCCCTTCCCTCACTGTGGATTTGAGTCATGACCACACTTATCACCAAGAAACTGCTGGGAAAGTTGGAACTAGAGACTATGACCTCCCATGAGCCTACCAGATAGAGACTAGCTGGGGCATGGGGATATAACTACTCCTGCATTAGCTGGTTCCAGGGCTGCCAGTGTCCTTAGTGTGCGTCTCCACCTTTCTCTAGAAAATGGTAGGCCAGAAAGAATAGACTACATAGTTGTCTCCTTAGGAGGGACTTAGGAGGGGCTTGGAAGTCTCTTCTGGATAAAGGAGGATTGTAGATGAATTTCTAAAATGGTCTTATTAAGTAAAAAATACGGAGCCAAATATAGGTGTGGAAGCTTTAGATCAGGGAAATAGGGAAAGCCAGCCGCCAACCTTACCTCACCAGCTCTACAGCTTCCAAATGAAAGTTACTTCCTGTCTATCCAGGCTTTATTGCCTTGCTGTTCTGCCCTCTCATTGGCTCTCTTAGCCCAGCTACCTCACTTCCTCTTCCTACGCAACTCTGCCACTTTCTGTCTGTACAGACCTCCAGGTCTCTATGGTTGGTACTGGGATTAAAGGCGTGTGTCACCATGCTTGGCTCTGTTCCCTTGTGTGGCCTTGAACACATAAAGATCTGCCTGCTAAAGGATAGAATTAAGGGCGTGTGCTACCACTGCCTGACTTCTTTGTTTACTTCAAATAGCTTGCTATTTCTACTCTGACCTCCAGACAAACTTTCTTTATTAAAACACAAATAAAATAACCACCACAGAGGATGGAGAAGTAGGATAGAGAACACCTTTTCTCTCCCAACAGAGTTCATGGCACAAAAAAAATCACTGTCCTTGTTTATGCTATCTGTTGAGACTTCTCTACACAACAAAGGTGTAGTGATATTTTGTTTTTGATTTAACAAATAAAGCTTGCCTGAAGATCAGAGTGTGGAGCTAAGCCACTAGTTAGCCATAGAGGCCAGGCAGTGGTGGCACACACCTTCAATCCCAGGACTCAGGACGCAGAGACAGATGGATCTCTGTGAGTTCAAGACCACCCTGGGATACACAAGATTGATCCAGTCTAAAAGAGAAACAGAGCCAGGTAGTGGTGGCACACCTTTGATCCCAGCACGTGGGATCTCATGCCTCTGCTGCCAGTACTTGGGAGGCACACTGCCTTTAGTCCCAGCACTAGGGAGGTGGAGACAGGAATATGGCTGGACAGAGAGATGAATATAAGGCGGGAAGAGAAAGGAGCTCAGTCCTTTCAGGCTGAGCAGTTGGTCAGGTGAGAGGTGGCTTGTTCCTTTGTCTCTCTGATTTTTCAGCATTTACCTGGTTATCTGGCTCCTGGTTTTTATTAAGACCAGTTAGGATTCCTGCTACACAACGGGTTATATAGAAAGGTTAGGAATGGCCAGGCGTTGGTGGCGCACGCCTTTAATCCCAGCACTCGGGAGGCAGAGCCAGGCGGATCTCTGTGAGTTCGAGGCCAGCCTGGGCTACCGAGTGAGTTCCAGGAAAGGAAACTACAAAGCTACACAGGGAAACCCTGTCTCAAAAAACCAAAAAAAAAAAAAGAAAGAAAGAAAGGTTAGGAATGCTGGTATGGGACCCAGCACCCAGTTTCAAGTCTGTCTTCAAGCATTACCTAGCTCATGGCATGTGGCACACCAGGTCCACTGCCTCTTTCTGTGCCAATATCACTATATTAAAATCTTGCCCTAGATAGAATTTCACAGTCTGTGCATGGGTCACTTCTGTGTTCCCAAGTCCCAGCATGGTTCCCAAGTTGTCACAGGCATCCTCCACAAATATTTGTGAAAATAAAACGATAAGCAAATGGATAAGCTGGAGAGTTCTTTAAAATAGTAGATAAAGGTGTATATTTAAAAATCCATTTTTAATTGGAAGCAATAATAGGGCTTTGGGACAACTGATATGATGAGAATCGGGATTGGAATATAAAATAAGCATAATATAAAAAAGCATAGACTTTTAAAATTAAAAAGGACCTCAAAGAAAGACTCAATCTCACGTTGTGTCTTACGGTCTACACTCTCCTGTAATTTTCCCATTAATAGTAGTTCGGGCTTTGGACACCTGCCAAGACCTATTTTATTTTCACAGTGAGCTAAAATATCCCGTATAACTTTTATCTCTAATTTTGTCTCATGGAGATACCTAAATGAAATACTGCCTTTTTGCATGTGGTCACCTTCCATTTATTTCAGGAATTTTCCCATCCCTCCATCTGTTTGACAAGTAAAAGGATTCAGCCCCTTCCTCTAGTCCTTGCCTGCTGTCCTAACCTGTTCCCTGAACTCTAGTTTTGGGGGGGGGGTTGGTTTGTTTGTTTTTGAGACAGGGTTTCTCTGTGTAGTTTTGGTGCCTGTCCTTTATCTCGCTCTGTAGCCCAGGCTGGCCTGTTACCTCAACTCTAAATAGCACAGTGAATGCATGCAGGACCGACCCTTCAGTGCATCACTATAAGTGAAGATGAGATCCAGGCCCGACCTAGAGTAGAAAGGGCCCTCCATGCTCCTCTATGCTTGAAACTACATGTACATTAAATGCAGTCTCTATCCCTAGCTTATCCTGACCGGACTCTCACTTTGAATCATAGCCAGGTTTCTACCCATGAAAGGAATACTTTACTCTGGCTGAAACCGTGTTTCTCCAGCCTCTTACATAGTTACTTATTTGTACTCAAGAGTATGGATTATAACAAGTTTTAACTCCCTCCTTCATACTGGGTACGAATACTGACAGAGAACCAGGAAGATGCATTGTTGAAACTCATATTTTGCTACAACAATATGATCGAAGGGAGACATGAGCTTAATCTGATCTGGCCAATTCTGAGTAAAATCTGCTGCCTCCTGGTGATTACACTTTCCTGGCTTCTCAGGAACAGCCTAATAAACCATTTATGATTTCCCCCAAGGTGACCTCTATCCAGCTTTTAGAATCAGCTCCTCCATGTGAGCACCTGAATGACATTTGCCAGGCTCCTGTCTGTTGGCACATCTTCATTTTTCCATGAGTGCTCAAAAGCTGCCTGACAGGGCTCAAGCGCCCATGTTTGCTGTGCTAGGGACTCACAATGTCTTTGGTTAGGATTCTGGGGCTAAGTTTAACTTCACGTTAAGCCTGCTGTCTGATTCTTTCCAGGCCTTGGCTGTTGGGGCCAGAGCTTATTCCCACTCGCCTTCCCAAATTCTTACATTGTATGCACAAAAGAAAAAAAAAAGTTTTTGTAGCACAAATTCCAGAACATTTATCTTTCTGCAGCTTTCCAGCCATGCAAAACACACAAAGCCCTGTGTATGTTAGTTTCTTTCATTTGCAAGAGAGGTTCCTTAAGCAGTAGGGTTGCAGGATGGAAATGGACATAATGACACCCTCCCCCCCCAAAAAACAAAACCCATAAAACAAACAAACAAAACACCCACCAACAAAACCACCCTCTTGAAAACACAGAACTGAGTCAAGAAAAGGTGAGGACTTAGTACTGTGGCCTCTAAGGTAGTTCTTGGTCATTTGGCCTTGCCCATAAGCAGCAGCAGTTCAGGGACCACCCTGCCCCAGGTAGACGCCTCTGTTCCTCCACTTGCCTTGCATAGTAGCCTACACTACCAAGAACATGCGCATGCTTTCCTACCTGGAATACCCATACTTTTGGTGTTATCAAAAGTTTGTCTCAGACTAGGTGTGATTGTGTGTGGCTCAAAGCCCAGTGCTAGGGAGGCAGAGATGGGAAGATCCCCGGAGGGCGGGGGGCGGGGCTTGCTAGCAATTGCTGTACTGGAGAGACATACTTGTGTTGTTTTCCAGGCTCACAAGTGAACTTCACCTCATTCTTATCTTAAAATGAGACCCTCTCCTCCCTTTTGTGTGACTTGGTCACATTATTCTAAAGAACATCTGTGTCAGTTCCCTGAAGGTAAAGATGACTGAAAGCAGGTCTTGCCGTTACTTTTTCAGGCTCCATTCACAAGTCCAGGAGTGCCGGGAATTTTAGGAGAAGGCTTTCTTGGGAGCAAGCTGCGTCCTATAGACAAAATAGAGTCCTCAGAAACACACCTTCACCCCATGCCAACCCCACAGTGACGCACTGTATGGGTGCGGATGTATGGGCCTCTCCTTCTCTCTGCTTGGGATGATGTAGAAAGGACCCTTCCCCAGCTCTTACTGCGTGGCGCATTTGCTCTGTGGGTGGCTTCTGTCTAGCTGTAGCTGAATTCCTCCCCCTGCCACCCCCGGAAACGAAGCCTCAAACCAGAACTGCTCCTTACACCCCAACTTAGTACTTGCAAAGTAAAGTAGAGCAAGCCCCCACGTGCCTCACCTGCTCTCCCTCTGCAGAAGCCAACCCAGGCGTCTTTCTCAACCTTCCACAGTTCTTACCTTTTTAAAAATTAATTCTGACAGAACTACCTCTGGCCTCTTTCCAAAGACATGAAGTTTTACTGAAAGTGATTGGGAAGAGAGGAACAAATGGGTGTTTAAAAGGATTAAAATGCAGAGTTAAATTGAGACCTTGAGAGGGGGTTGTGGGAAGCAGTTGGGGGCTGGAAAGCAGAGCACGTAGAGAGCTGTGGCTGAGAGCACTGTGGTTCTGCAGCTGGGGGAGAAAAGCCATTTGGGATTCTCAATAGAAGAACGGCCACTTCTTTTGATATTCCCCAAATTGCCGCTCTTGGGGTTCACGCTGCTTTTGCACTGTACCTTTCTTCTTTTCAAGCTAATGATTTGGCATCCTGGCACATAGCTGCATTCTGTATAAATACGTGTACTTTCAAGTCTCCGCACAAACTCAGTATAGTTCCCTTTAGAAAATAATGTTTTGTATTTTTTTTTTTTAAGGAGCACAGTATTAATTCAAGAAAGCCCTTGCTGCACTCATTGTCACCAAAATCATACATTGTTTTCCGCAGAATACCGCCATTTGTTTACATTTCCCACAGTTTTTGTTTGGGGGAGTTTTGTTTTGTTCTAGCGGCAGCTGAAGTGATTTCAGTGTTTGCTGCATGATGTTAATTAACCAAATGTTGCAACCTGGGACTCAGGAACACCTGGGCTGACTGAGACTGCTCAGAACGAAGGGAAGACTCGGAGGTGAAAAAGGCAGTGTATGTACAGGAGAGGTTTTTATCTCTACCCATTTTCCAGGCAGAATAAAAACAGATAAGGAATTGCCTTGTTCCCAAGGAACAATCTATTCTTTTTTTTTTAATAATTTATTTTATTTTATTTTACAATATAATTCAACTTTACATATCAGTCATAGATCACCCCGTTACCCCTCCTGCCACCCCACCCCCCTCTCCCCGGCCCACCCCCCCATTTCCATCTCCTCCAGGGCAAAGACTCCCCCAAGGATTGAGATCAACCTGGTGGACTCAGCCCAGGCAGGTCTAGTCCCCTCCTCCCAGGCTGAGCCAAGGGTCTCTACTAAGCCCCAGGTTTCAAACAACCAATTCATGCACTGAGCACAGGACCCGGTCCAACTGTCTGGATGCCTCCCAAACAGATCAAGCCAATCAACTGTCTCACCCATTCAGAGGGCTTGATCCAGTTGGGGGCCCCTCAGCCATTGGTTCACAGTTCATGTATTTCCATTTGTTTGGCCACTGGAACAATCTATTCTTAGCAGCAGAAGGCTGTCCTGTGTACTTATGGTTAACCCCCAGGTGTCCCAGACTGTCTCGATCAAGGTAGGTTCCATTAATGTCTGTTTGGTTGACATTTGACCTTGATCCCCATTTGTTTTGGATACTTGGACTTAATCATTTTAAAAACTGACATTCTTACAAAGGCTGCTGATCATAGGAATTATTCCACCATGGTGAGATTGAGACTCCCCAAAGCTGTCACTTATGCACACTTCCCTCTGGGGTTCCCGAACCAGCAGGTCATGTCGTGTAAAGAACTATATCTGAGAAGGAAATGCAGCGCCTCGTAGCTAGAGTTTTCCTGGTCCTGCCTGGCCCATAGTCAGGACAAATCTCTCTCACCCGCCAGTCCCGCAGCCGCTCAGACCCCACCAAATAAACACACAGAGACTTACATTACTTACAAACTGTATGGCTGTGGCAGGCTTCTTGCTAACTGTTCTTATATCTTAAATCAACCCGTTTCTATTAATGTATAAGTTGCCACGTGGCTCATGGCTTACCGGTATCTTAACATCTTCTCATGGCAGCGGCTAGCAGCGTCTCTCTGATTCAGCCTTCCACTTCCCAGCATTCTCCTCTCTCCTTGTCCCGCCTATGCTTCCTGCCTGGCTACTGGCCAAGCAGCATTTTATTTATACAGAGCGATATCCACAGCAGCGCCTTTTTGTTAGTGGCTGGGCACAGGCCTGGTCACCCCCCAGGGACCCACACAGAAGGGGCTCACTCAGGTAGACCGCACTATAGTGCCTGTGCAGCAGGCCTGTCCTGTTTTTCCCGACTCTAAGGTGTGGATTGAGAGGGATGGAATTTTGCAAAGAAGCGTAGATGACACCTGAGGCCAAAGAGTTCTTGGTTTAGGGTTAGCCCTGTGTCCTAGAGGATGTTTGGCCGTTTTCCAGACTCTACCCACCGTGATTCCTTATCAAACTCCCTACTCACTCCCACTGTCTGAGCTAATGTTCAGATCCTGCCAACTCCTTAAAGGGTTGGCCCCCAGTTAAGAATTCTTCTAAATATAGCAGCAGACTCTTAACTGCTCTGAGTGTCCCAGAGAGACCTAGATTTGGTACAGACTCTTTCAAGGAGCCACAAAAAGCCTCTGGAATAAGAATATTTCTAATTGATTGAAGAATATTTGTGAAATTCCTTAAAATGTTTTTTTCTGATTATTACATATGATAATCACCTGGGACGGGCCCATTATCAACTCAAAAATGTTTGCTGGGGAGGGAGGGAGGGAACAAGAGAGATGGCTCAGAGGTTAAGAGTGTGCACCTCTCCTGTAGAGAACCTGAGCTATCTCAGTTCTCAGCGCCGGTATCAGGTAACTCACAACTGCTGGTAACTCCAGCCCCTTGGGGATCCAACACATGTGGCCTCCACAGGCACCCACACTTGTGTACCTGTACACCCCTTCACATACATATAATTAAAATTAAGATTAATAAATGTTCTTGTGGGCAAAACCAGAATGTCAGAATATTTTTATTATTTAAAACAAATGTCAGCATATTTTCAAGTTTCCAGAGAGTCCCTGTAACATTTGAGGGTCAGTGTTTTAGTACAATCTCTGTGAGCCTTGACCGACATGGGAGGCTTGCCTGTGAACTTCAACTTCTCAGTGACTCATTTCACACACCTGACTGCTGGTCGATATCAAACTTTGGAGGGCGAATGAGTCTGAGCCATTGGTTCTGGGATGGGTCTTCATGCTTTGCATCTCTAGAAAGTTCTTTTTTTGTTTTTCAAGACAGGATTTTTCTGTGTATTGTTTTTGGTGCCTCTCCTGGGTCTCACTCTGTAAACCAGGCTGGCCTTGGACTCACAGAGATCTACCTGGCTCTGCCTCCCAAGTGCTGGGATAAAAGGCGTGTGCCACCGTCACCTGGCTCTAGGAAGTTCTTAATTGGTGCTGATGCTCTGAGGCCAGGAAACATGCCTGACCTGAGAAGCCCGTGATGAACATGATGTCAACTCTTGCCGAAGGACCAGTGATGTAGTTTTTCTAAACGTAAAGTCCCATCTCCAACCTGACAGATGGTGTCCACTATGAAAGTGGAGCTCTTTTCCTCCCTTTCCATCGTCTGAAAGGGTCTTCTTTTCTCCATGTTTTCTAACTTAGTCCCATTAATGGCACTCTTGATCATCATCTGCCTTGAAAGTGCTCAGAAATGTTCAGAATTTTCAGTTCACAGCTTTCCCAGTCTTCCTACCTGTGTTTGTCAAATATAATTTTCTTCCTTTATTAACATTATAGATTTTAGGAAAAGACTTGACTTGTCTCATTGATTAGTTGTTCTTATTTGGTTACAGATCACCAGTGGGGATTTCTTCAGTTTTCATGCCAGTATAGTATTCTGTTATACCCTCTTAAATGGGCTTTTGGAGGTAACTTGGAAATCACAACAATAGTTGTTTTTTGTTTTTGTTTTTTACAGCAATGAATTAATGCTGACAGAAAATCTTGAATTATACATCTATTTAGCAGCTTTTTTGTTTGTTGTGTGCTGTTTTGAGTCTCACGAGGTATAGCGATTGATAATTTTAAAGTTACTGGTACACAGTTGTCAGACTCTTTGAAGATCAAGACTGTGACTGAAATCTCTATTTAAAATCATTGTCCAGCAATAAAGAGTGACTAATGGCTAACCAAAACTACCTCGTTAGGGTGCTTTTCTACAAGATGCCCAGAGGATCCCGTTTAAAAAATGGTCTCAGGTCATCTCTTCCTGGAATCAGTTGAAGAAGGCCTCTCAGTCCTCATCACATTCATATAGTCCTAGTTTGAGCCTCCGTGTTGGAGAAGTACTGGCCTCCGACTTGGCATTTACCCTTTGACTTCACTGAGGCTCCCCTTCTCACTGTGAACCTGAACCCCAAATGATACCTTCCCTCTGCCCCTAACCGGAGCAGCCTGACTTACCGTTACCCATCTTGGCACTACACTGCGGCTGTAGCAGTTGTTGAAAAACACCCAAAATCCCTCAGAAAAGTTTCATGTCCCTAACAGAATCTCTGACATGGATCAAGTTGCATTACCTCCTCAATCTTTGCGGGGCTGGGAAGATGAGGGAGCCCATTGGTTTCTTCTGTAGCTGCTCTCCTGTGGGTGTGGAGCTGTGTATCTTGAGGGGGGTGAAGAAAGTGCTCCTTACAGCAGACCTTCTTCATATCAGGTTCTCACAGGGAGTACATTGGCTGAACGAAAGGCAGGTGCTTAGATACCAATAGAGAAGGTCTGTTGGCTCCTCCTGGTTGTCCTCCAGTGGCTGAATAGCAGCACTGGGCAGGATGGGACATGGGTTTTGTTGTTGTTGTTGTTGTTTTAGTGAAGTCTTTGGCAGTTGTTCCTCAGAAACAACTTGAATATATGCAGAAATGAATGCATATGCTGGACCTCAAAAGGACAGCTTGTGGCCTGCTAAGTTCCAAATTAAATGAATAGTTTTAGCTGTAAGGAGGTGTTTTATCTTACAACCCCCAGCCCCGTGAAAGGATAGAACCAGGTCTGGTTCCAGAACCTGTCTCATTGTTTCCTTCCTTATGTCTCCTTGAGGTTTAAAAAACATGGATTATGGCTGGTCTGGTAGGTTGACCAGCTACACCCAGTGTCTCAAAGTAAGAGAGGACATGGGATGGTTTCCCACACACTTCGTCAGCTGTGGGCTGCCATGGTGATCAATGACAAAGAAGAGCAAGCAATCAGCGTTATGAGTGAGCCCGTTTCATGACCTTCCTGATATGCCCCCGGGCAGTGTTTACTACACTGTAAGGCTAAAGTTGTGTTAAGAAATCAGGACTTAGGAAGCTGTGGAAATGTAGGCTTTGAATCTATAATGGACAAAAGCATATGAGGGAGTTAAGTGGACGATGTCTGGTTTACAAAATGGATTTTCTTTTCTTTTTTTAAAATAATTTTATTTTATGTGCTTTGGTGTGAAGTATGAGATCCCTTGGAACTGGAGTTGCAGACAGTTGTAAGCTGCCATGTGGGTGCCAGGAATTGAACTCGGGTCCTTTGGAAAAACAGTCAGTGCTTTTAACCAATGAGCCATCTCTCCAGCCACACAAAATGGATTTTCATGCCAACACCTGAGAGAGAGAGAGAGAGAGAGACAGAGAGAGAGACAGAGACAGAGACAGAGACACAGAGACAAAGACACAGAGAGGGAGACACAGAGAGAGAGAGACAGAGAGATGGAGAGAGACAGAGACAGAGAGAACATTAAAAGGGTATGCCCAGAAATTATTTTTTCTTTCTAATCAGGATAAGTAACCTGTAGAGACCAGGGAAAGCATGTTGGATTTCATGCTCGATCCCCCAGAAGTCAGTCCTTCTAACTGGCTGTTATCTAAGAGCTACAAGTTGGAAGTGCTTTGGCTTGTCCTTCCAGAATGGCCTTTATCATCTGGATGACAATTTTTCCAATTTAATTAACAATTTATTCAGTCGTAAAACTACAGTGACTCATGTAATTAGAGGCTTCCTTCTGTGTCAACAGAGGCTTCTTGGAGCTTGGTAACAAGTTGGACAACTCTGCTGCTTTTCAAAAGAAGTAGTCAATCACCGGGTAATATTTTTAGAATTTCAAAACTGGAATATGGCTGGCTGCTAGTCATCTGGAAAGAAAACGCTTGATTAATTAAGGGCGAATGTATCCAAGAGGGACAACATTTTCTTGGGCCTCATGGAAGCTTTTGCAGGTGGCCTCCTCCAAGCAGGTGAACAGGAAGGGGAAGAGGCACCTCTCCTCCTTCATTAGTGTCCCCTCAAAACAATCCCAACCCCAAACCGCTGAGCTCATAGAGCTGACCAAGATTATCTTGCAAATGCTTTGCCCAGTGAAGTGAATTAAAACAATTTTTTTTGTGTGTGTGTGTTTTATTTTGCTGGATTTTGAGTCTTCCTTGAACATGGGCAGCTGAAAGGTGTGTATAAAATATTCTCAGGAAGACACCAAAGTGGAGTTCCTCCACAGCTGTCATAATAATCGCTCATTAAGTGAGTGGTGTGTTTACAAAACCAACCACTTGAACATTTCATGAGCAGAGACAAATCACAGAAATGTTTCAATAGATATTGCCAATTAATTAAATGACCACAAGATAAATCTGAAAGTTGAAATGGAGAATTGCAGAATTCAAGTGAGTTTGTGCCAGCATTGTTACCAGTTTTTCTGTCCCTGAGGGGTTCACAGTAGAATGCTGAGGTCTCAGATGAAAAGAATGCCTTCACCTTTCCCTCCAGGGACAGGAAGGTTCAGTAGTGACTTGGGCGGAGGCAGCAGAGGCTTGTGACTTGATACTTGGTTTGTGGAATAGTCCTAACTAATGCATTTAAGAAATGTGTGACATTATATGTCAAGAGAATTCTTTAGTTCAAACAAGCCTCATTAGTCTTCATGAGACCCTTACCAGATAGATGCTTTACTAGGTAAGCACAGAGCTTCTACCATGTTCCTGGTTACAAAGCTGGAATTAAGCCCTGGGCTGTGTGGTTGCAGAACCTGTGGTCTGTGTTCGGATACATCTCTTGACACATTCTAGATGATGTTTATGGTAAGTTTGTAATGGGTTTAGCCATTCCTGTTTTAGGAGAGATAAAAACCAGCTTGGCAGAGTGCCTTCCCCCCCCCCCCCAAAAAAAAATGAAAAGACAAATCAAATCACATTAACTCACAGAGGAAAACAGAGATGAGGACACCCTTTGTCTTCACTCTGTCTTCCTTTCTACCACAGCTGCAAGGAAGACGCTGGACCCGAGTAAGAACACAGTGCCTCTCTCCCACCCCCAACCCCCCGTGCCCCCCCACCCCCGTTTTCATTTCTGCAGGTTACTAGCCGAAGGTACTGCAGGTTCCTGAGAAGTGGGAGGATCTGTCCTCAAGCAGGAGTCCTCTCAACGCTAGCTTTTTCTTCTTCTTTTCCCAGCTCTGTTACCCACAGTTCCTCTTCACCTCCTGCCTCAGGAACAACCACAAAAAACTGGGGTAGTGATGGGTTTGGGAGGTGGGAGTTCAAGGAAAGGATTCTCGGAAGATGGCTCCGCCCATCAGGCACCTCTTTAGTCTGAAGCCCAGCTTAAGTTAAGCCTTCCCTTTCTCTCCAGCACACAGGTTCAGGGAGCAAACTGCTTTCCTGGTTGAGTCTCAGATCATCGTTGGCTATTGATAGAAACTGGAACCAATTTGGTCTACGTTTTCCACTTCTTTCCCAGTAGGAATTTTGCTTTCGATTCAAATTGTCAATCATTTCTCGAAAACCTACTCTTTATTTATAAGTCTGTTTATTTATAGCCATCTTGTTCCGCAGAAGTTGAGGTAAATTAAAGGAAACATGAAGTAGTAAAAAGACAAGTCAAAGTCGAAAATGAAGATTGGAGAAGAGAGAAATTAGAAGAGGGTAAGACCGAGAGAAGAGAAGAGGTTTGATTTCCAATTTCTTAGCTAGGAAGCAAAACAAAACAAAACAGGACAGAAGGAAATGCAAACTGTAGTCAGTCTCTGGATTGTTGTTGATGAGGAAGAGGAAACAAGCCTTCAGACACTAAAAGAAAACTCTCACGTGGGCCTCCTTTCAGATGGTAATTCCTTGTGAAAAGCATGTAGATATTGTGGTTGTAAAGATGACCTTGGGTCTTTCTACCCAGCAGGAAATCAGGCAAATTAATACTTATAGAACACAATAAATGTAGCTCAAGGACAAGCCTTAGCAGGAGAGTGGGGGAAAATAGCATTCATTCTGACAGAGGAGACAGGGCTGGCAGCAGGAGGGCAGATCCAGCAGGAAGGTGTTGTCTTAGTAAGCCTCCAGAAGGGGTAGGTTCTGATTGGAGAATGTGGAGATGAGCCTTCAGGACCAAAGAACAGAATGAGTAATGGTCAAAGTCGTGGGCTTGTGTTTCTGGTGGGGCAGACATGCAATATTCTGGGACACCTGTGTAGGAGAATGCAAGACAAGGGGGGCGGGGTGTGTGTGAAACGGTGGCTCTGGGAAACTGCAGTGTCTGGCCCAAATCTCGGGAAACTTGAGTGAAGGATACACCACAGAGGCAAGAGGCTGGGTGGGAGAGATCAGTTAGGGTAGTGTGGTAACAGGAAAAGTAATACAGGAAGTTGGCCGGAGCCAGTAGAGTAGACCAACTACCAAAGGAGACTCTCCTTGTGCCGTAAATAAAACAGCCTAGCCAGCCACCTAGCCAGATGTGGAAGTAACTAAGAGAGAGGTTAAGAGGTAGCAAGGAGACAAGTAGGAGACACCATGAAGTTGTCAAATATGCAGGGATGGAACTTCTGGAGCCTTGTACTTTGCTAACATGTAACACACCAGCGAAAGTTGTTAACGTTCGGCATGGCATGGCATGGCCTCTCCTACGCATCAATGCTAATGTTTATTGTGGGACGCTAATGAGGGCTGGGAAGAGTTACCCAGAACAGGACTGTCTGGGAAGTGCTTTGCACATGGACAGCTTATGATGAGCACTTTGAGAGGCCATTTCCTTATTTCCTTTTTATTGGTGTGTGTGTGTGTGTGTGTGTGTGTGTGTATGTATGTGTGTGCGAGGGTTCCTGCAGAGGTCCTAAGAGGGAATCCTATGTTCTGGAGCTGGAGTTGTAGGTGATTGTGACTGGACACAGAACTTGGGTCCTCTGGAAGAACAGCAATCACTCAAGTGCCCCTCTGTCTCTTCAGTCTGTGGAGGTCATTTCTACTCCTGGTGCTTCTGGGCCAGGGGAACAGCTACTCCTCCCTGTCCTTTGTCTCATCTGCCGCCTGTGGTTCTCCGAGAATATATTCCAGAACCTGCCTTGTCCGGCATACTGCTAGAGAGTATGTCCGCAGTAACAGGGGAAGTTGAGTACCACCTTGCTGGCACTAGAGTTCCTGAAAGACGCCTTTTCACAGTCATGCTTGGGCCGCTGTCACCACTAAGGCAAGGGAGGACCAGCTAGGAGACCACGTGGCCTGTAGGTTCTGAAGACAAGATTCACCATAGCCTGTGGTGTGAGGGCTTGCCCTCTTCACCGGCTCAGCTACAAGTGGGCGGGCTGTAGCTAATACCCCTAAGCAAAACTGAAGAGGAAGTATGGGCCAGGCCAGTCTGGTGTCACACAGCTCCCCACACTGTTTCCCAGTGACTTGGAAATGTGACAGTTTGCAAAGGCAGCAATACATTAACAACCGGGAGAGACACTTCTGTGGCTCTGGGAATCCCCAGGACAGACACCAGGAAGGTAGGGACCCTGAAGGGTCAGCGAATTGTTACAACATTCCTAATTATCAGCTGATGTGGCCTGGCTTTTCGTTGGGAAATTCTCTCTCTAATTAACATGGTTCTCCTCTGGACAGCTCACAGGTCTGTGCTAACGCCAGAAATAGTGGGAAGATATACCGATAGCGCTGTTTTAATTGAAAATACAGTAATTAGTTTGTGGAATCCTGCTCTTAATTATAGTGCCAATTTTTTCTGTTTCTAAGCTATTTTCTGGTTGTATGATGCCATGACAGAATTAATAAAGTTTTTTTTGGGAGGGAGTAATATGTTCCAATTTTTTTAGCTCTATGGCTCAATTTCAACCTAGACATGGAGACAGGATTCACCAGTTCTAGACTCCTGGGTCCTTTGCTTTTCGTTAGCAGGAGTACAGATGAGTCCCTATCACCACAGAAGTCCTTTACATCTACTGCAGGAGCATCTCTTTGGGGTTATTATGAGCAGCTTTTTATTTTTTTTTCTTTTGGTTTTTCTCTTTGGTTCTTTGAGACAGAGTTTCTCTGAATAGCTTTGCGCCTTTCCTGGAACTCACTCTGTAACCCAGGTTGGCCTCAAACTCACAGAGATCCACCTGCCTCTGCCTCCCAAGTGCTGGGTTTAAAGGCGTGTGCCACCACTGCCCAGCTCAGAAAACTTTTTTAAAACCTACAGTTCACTAGTATCTATTCTACAACTCTGAGGTGTCCAGTATATTCAAAGAGCCCTGTAATCATTTCCTTCAGGAGGTTTGAAAACAGGTCCATAACCCTTAAAGAAACCCATGAAGTAACTCCTGCTTCTTTTTATCCGTCAGTCCCAGACAACCACTGCTGGGCTTTTTGTCTTCATGATTTGCTTACTTTGGATATTTCATATAACTATAGTCAGAGCTACACAACTATTTTTTTGGGGGGGTTGCCTTTTATTCACTTAGCATAGTTTCTGAGGTTCACCCATGGTAGAGCATATATTGGTATTTTAATTACTTTTTATGGATGAATAATATTTCACAGGAGTATGTGACATTCCTGGAGACAAATAAATGTAATTATTATTCATTTACCCCCAGAAGGTTGCAACAGAACACAGAAAGAGTACATCAGCCCAGTTTAGCAGATAAATAATCATATTTGGTTTCTTTAAAGAAGTGTGAGTTGCTTGTGGGCTACTAGACTGGAAAAGACCCATTTCCACTCACTGTTTTACCTCTTAGGGGATTTAGCATAATGTGTAGGTGGGGGAAAGGCCATGGTGATTAGTATCCCAGGGAAGGGCCTGGTGGTCCTTTTCCCTTCAAGAGGGACTGTCAGTACAGTCTGTCACTGCGGATGTCACGGTTTGCTGTACCATCTCCTTCTCTCCTCCCTTTGACTGTGAGGCCAGAGCTCCTCTAGGTCACCCCGTTGCTGTGCTTCAAGATGGGGTGGTCATGTCAAGCCCAGGTGACTGTATTGCTACAGCACATTTTGATTACTCGTTCTCTGGCTGTTTCCAATGTTGCCTGTTTGAATGGTGCTTCTGTGATCATATATGGAGTAAAAGTGCGTGTGAGTCACATTTTGGGGAGTGGAATTGCTTGGTCATCTGGCAATGCTGGTTTAACTTTCTGAGGTACTGCCAGATACTTCCCATGGCAACGGTTTTATTTTGGCAACCTGTGTGTTTCAAGTTTCTTCACATCCATGTCCGTGCTTGCAGCCTTGCTGTTTTCTCTTTTTTTGTGGGTGGGGGCAGCCATTCTAGTGTGAGGGCAGTGGTGTCTTGCTATGGGCTTACATTTTCTGATGAAGCTATCCTACAGGCCCCCACGTAGTCCAGCTCCAACCTGGTTCCACCTTTTAAAGGGTTCTTGGGTGGAGGAGAGAGGGATGAGGAAATATTAGGTAGAATGATAAACCTAGACAACGAGAAGAAAGCCAGAGTACAGGATAGCTTCGGGAGGGCCTTGAGTCAATACCCAGCAGCCCAGTCCTTTATTGCAGAGGGCTTTTTATAATATGCCAAGGGGAGAGGCAGAAGTCCTCCCATTTGCAAGATCAAAACACATCATACAGCCAAGTGTAGACTCTTCCAAACACCTGGTAAACACGCCTGTGGTCAATTTATCCCATTATGCAGCCCTGCTGGGTAAAGTAAGCTCAGATTTTCTGACGCTAAGTAAGGTCTCACTAGACAGCCTCTGTGGGCCCCTACAGTTAAAGAATTTTTTTTATTTTTGGCAAGAAATTACTAATTTGTATTTTATGTTTGGACACTAGAAATTATTAAATCTGTTTCCCTTTCCTACAAAAAGAATGCACTTTGTCTTATATTTTAAAAGAGTCCCCTTTTTAGTCAGGTGCTGCACGACATAGCATACAGAGTGAGCCCTGCTGCCTTTGCTCTGCATTGTTTGCACAAAGGATGAGAAAGAGGAGAGAGCTTTCAGCCAAGGCTGCTGTCTTCTAGTAATTTTCCAAAAGACAAGTACAAAGGGAAGGATGGACGACACCTGATGCCTGTTCTCTAGACCATTTAGGAAACGTGGAGTCATTCTTGTCGCCACATACCTGCAATTCTAGAGGAAAGGTGGTCTTGTAGACATCAAGGGAATGGGTTCTATTCCAAAAGGAATGCCCCATGAATGTTACCATGGCAAAACTGGAAGAGTCTAGAGTGTCACTCAGCATGCTGTTAGAAATGTTATAAACAAGAAAGTTAAAGGTAAGATTGTTGCCAAGAGAATTGCTCTGTGGATTGAGCAAATTAAGCATGCTAAGAGCTGAGCCACTTCCTGAAACAGGTGAAGGAAAAGGATCTGAAGAGACAGAAGCTGAAGAGGAGGGAACCTGGGTTCAAGTGGGGTGCAGCCTGTTCTTACCAGAGAAGCATGTTCCCTGAGAAGTAATAGAAAGGAACCTGAGCTGCTTGTGCCCACTTCCTGTGAGTTCATGCCATAATAGACACACAAAAAGAAATAGAAGACCAAGTCTTGAGGGCAGCCGGAGAGAGACGAGAACCATCATGGCTGCGTCCGCCACCAGTGCCTCCTCTAACTGGCGGTGCCCTTTTTTTTTGTGTGATAATCAACTGTCCCTTTGACTTAGCTCATCATCCATATCATTATCCTGCACTTCCACTGGTTTTTGTGTGGAGACTCATTATTAAAATATCGTTTGATTCAGAGACAGGTGTCGGTTTTGGGATTGCAGAGAGAAGCTGGCAGGCACTGGGCATGGAGGGGTGCCTGTGTTCTTTCCTGACCCGGGTCTCACGTGTGTGCTGCCGTGAGTGAGAGAAATCATTGGGTTTTCTGCTCATAGCTGATCCTGTTTTCTGCAGATACGCTATCCTTCCGTAAATACCCTACTGAAAAAGGAAAGGGCAACGTTGTGTTTTGTTTGCAGCGCCTTATATGGTCTCAGCTTTAATGTAAAAGCTGCTTGATAGGAGAAGATGTGGGACCTTTGGTCTTGATAAGTGGAGAAGACAGACAGGGAATTGTCTCTCAGTTGAGCATCTTTTAAGGAAGTTGTATAAAAGTATGGCTGGTTTGGTCCTCACAGGGGTCCTCTGAAATGATGTGTCACCTGTATCTTCCTGATGGCGAAACCAAGGCTAAAAAATCTAAAGTACTTAAGGCTCATATCACCAGGAAGAAAATCTCTATACTTAAGGCTCAGTTCACCAGGGCGTCATGGAGTCAGAAATGTCCCTCCACAGTCCTCTGTGGTACTGGGTACCCTTGTTATCCAGCTGATATTCAAGGGCTGTTTGTTAAATGGTGCATGAGTTCATTAGAGAAGGCAGAGAGCCTGGCTGCTGCTCCAGCAGCTCTGGGTTGTGCTGGTTTTTGTCTGGCATGTGTTTGCAGATGTGGCCATTGAAGCAGAGGTGACAGGACCCTCATCCACTGGGCTTCCCCCTTCCTAGATGCTCTGAGCTGGCCTTCGATTGGACAAGGCTGGGGGATCTTAAGAGCTCCTGACAGATTGACGGGCTGTTAGCCGGAGTGTGCCTCTCCTGTGAGGTTCTGCAAGGCAGTTCTCATTTAGAGCTGTGTGTCTGAATGCCTCCCCGGCTGGAAACTGGCAGGAATAATGGTCTGGTTTGGAGGCTGGGTTGCACAGGATTCTAGTGAGCTGTCAAACGTGATTGCTGAAATGATTTCAGTATGAGCTTATCAGACTGCTGAGGAGCGGGGAACAAGCACACTGCATGCTATTTATGGCATTCACACCCCTGCAGCTTGGAACAAAATATAGCACGTCCCAGGCTCAGATTTAAATTCGAATATTCTGGTATGTATGCACAGATTAACTGAACAATGGATTCAAGGGACAAGAAGATCTTCAAACCTGGATGAGAAAATGGATATGTCTAATTTTACTGAGCATTTGAAAACATTTCAATCCCCTAAGGGACTGATTGTCCTTTACCAAAGAGGCCTGTGAAGGGCATCCTAGTGCATCCAATTGTGAAGTCTTAGCAAAACTCTCGCCGTGAAGGAACCGCCGCTGGATTACGTCGTGGTTGAATTATATTAATTTGTGTGTGTGTGTGTGACTTAAACTCTTAGTTGGACCGCTCTTTCAGTGTTAAGGGTTATTCAGTAGACATATCCTTCAACGGGTTAGTCAAATTGTGTTCTCAAACTCCTGTAGGAATGGAGCTGCCGTGACCTTGGTCTAGCCGGCTATATCCAAAAGTTTGGCTTCTTGTTAGGACACAGGGCAGTTTGAAAAGTGAAGGATCTAGGTTGCTGAGCTTTTCCTTCCTGGGGTGTGTGTGTGTGTGTGTGTGTGTGTGTGTGT